>JAQQSO010007522.1:0-10557 GCA_028658305.1 Pachyuromys duprasi | reverse complement strand
ATCTCCGTTTCAGTGGCACAGTCATGTTTCATGAAGATCACAGCCAGCACAATCATTAGGAGGCCACTATTGGGCATTATTTCTTCACCCACCACTCCATCAAGGTTATGTTCTAGTTTGTTAAAAAGAGCATAGCAGTGCCTGACAGGATCCACTTCCTTCAGATCAACACCAAAGGCCAGTTCCATGTGCTCTGAGGCTCTTTTTAGGATCTCATTAAAGTGACTCTTAGATGTTTTGATAACAGACTTCAGCATATCTGCCTTTGTAATAACCTCCTTATTTTGATACTTCTCTATGAGGAACTGCACCAGTAAGACTACTTTGTGGTTGATAGGATCTTTATACCAGTCCTCAGTGCTGTCAGAATCATCTGAACTTTTCTCATCTCCATTCTGGGCACTTGCATTTGGTGAAAAGGTAGAATGAGCTCCCTGCGGCAAGCTGGGAGGTTCAGGCATACCTTCAGCAGGAATCGCCTGATGTGGACACCCATAGAAAGGAACAGGAGAGGCCTCTCCCTCTGGTGCATTTTTAGCACTGGCCTGGCGGCGCTTCTCACTGGCACGTAGCTTGCTCTTTTGGCCACGAGGCATGATGTCTATAGTGGGGACCAACTGGTAGTACAGCAAACAGCTTGAAGAAGGGGTCAACCTGGAAAACAGAATGAGATCATTTGTACAGTCTGTGTTGGTAGATTCTACCAACTACGCCACTAAAGACTGCCTTGCATGGTTCCCTTAAGAGTACAGACTTAGGAACCCAAAAGTGAAGGGGAGATTTAATCCTTGTAGTGTTAGTTCCAACTCACAACATTAACTTTCCTCCTGATTAGTAGTTTTCCTCCCTTTGCTGAACACTGCCTCTGTCCACCTTTGATCCCCGATTGCCAAGCAGAAGTGTTGGAGCACAACAGCAATTGGGGACACCAGAATTAAAACTTAGGCATAGGGTTGGATAAAATGAAGCAGATCTTTTTGGGAGGGCCTCCAGTCTGTGGTGAGAGTGTCCCAGAAGATACCTAGACAAGCAGAGGTTCCTAAGATTCCTCACCAGTAGCTCAAGCCGAAGCTGCCACAGAGGCTTCACTGGTCTCAATGAAAAGCCAAAGGTAACAACCATAGAAGAAAAGCAGCTATTGGGGTTATCCATTTCTGGTCATGCCCACACAGTCCTTAAAGAGCAACCATGTGGATTTTGTCAGTTTGAGTATGATTGTTGGATTAGTTGCTGGATAAACAGTAAACAGACTTCTTATTTGATGCTTTTATGTGTGTGTAACTGTGAAACTCTGAGATATACATGTTAGAGCATTACAGCATAAATCGATAAGAAAGTACAGAAAAGAAATACACAAATTTTATATAAAACTTCTCAACTACAAGAGTGGCCTTAACCTATCATTTTAAAGCTTCTATACTAAAACTTTAGGAAGTTTTCACCAACAATATCCAGGTGTAATGGACATAGGTGTATCCTTATTTGAACACTATGCAATATCTATACATAACAGAAAACGAACAATATCCAATTAACAATGCATAATTGTGCGTGTTATTTTATGTGAAAATAAATCTGTTCTGTTGTGTTGGTGTATGGCTAAAAAGAGAGGATAGCAATTCAAGTCCTGCAATGGCCATTTAGCAAGGTCGTGCCACAAAAACAACACCAGTGAGAATTACAAAACTTAATTTAAACTTTAAGAAGTTCAAAAGAAATTACAATTGTTTTTTTTTTTCTCCATGGTCCTTAGATTGGTGAGATAAACAAGTAAAAGACAAACATCAAGATAAAAGTTCATATAATAATAACCAAGCTATAGCTAAATCAGATAAACGTACTTTAAAACTGTTATAAAGGAAATTCCACTTACATATTCTACAACCTTGGTTAAAAGAACTTCCAACCTTTACTTCCTTGAAAGATCCCCACATTCCCCTTATTTACCTAATCTATGTGGTTATTTGTAATGAATCACACATCTAAGTCTTAAAAATTAACAAAAAAATGCAGCGTTTTCTTTCTGGGATGATGTACTTCATTCAGCATGATATATAGCTCAAACCTTACCACAGAAACTTCTTTGCCAATGTGAAGACTCACAACTGCACAGCAGAACTGAAACAACTATTTCCAGACATAAAAGAGTTTATCTATGTACATACGAGCTCAACAGTACAAAGCTCGAACTGTTTTCACTTATTCTTCTTGTTACCTTGGCTTTGTTTTTCTCATTATTGTTTACCTTTTCAAATAATCAACACTTAGATTCATTATTTGTTGTATTTTTTATTCCCATTTCATTGACTTCTACCCTGACTTTAATTGCTTCATCTACTGATTTTTACATTTTATTTTTGGTGTTCCTAGGCTCAAAGGAACATTGTTATTTGAAATCTCTAAAATTTTAATATATGAACTTGTAACCATTGACTTCCCTCTTACCATGGCTTTTATTCTATATCATTCAGTTTTGGTATGTTTTATTTTCATTTTATTTTATCTTCTTAAAAATTCTTTTTGATTTCTTTTTGTATCTGCTTTTTAATTCCCTAGCACTTTGCTTTCTCTCCTTCATTCCTCTATCTCTCTCTCTCCTTCCGTGTATGTGTGCATATGTATTTATATGTGATACACACATATACATGTATGCCCACAGGTGTACTTGGCTGTACATGTGCAAATGGAAGCCAGAGTTTGACATCAGGTGTCTTCTGCTATTAGACTCTCCATTACTTTTTGAGACAAGGTCTTTATCTGGACTTTGAGCTCACTGCTTTGGCTAGAGAGGCTGACCAGAGTTCTGAAGACCACTGTTCTCTATTGTTTCTAGTATTGGGGGTTACAGATGTCACCATGCCTGGCTTTTAAAATAAATAAAGTGGGATTCCAACTCAGGTCCACATGTTTGTGCAGAAAGCACTTTACCCAGTCTGCCTTCTTCCTAGCAGGCATTCTTCTTTTCATGACCATCATTCAGTATGTTGGTCATTGTTCATGGGTTTGTGTATGCTCTCTAGTTTCTTTTACTGTTTATTTCTAGATTTAGCCCCCTGTGGTCTGATAGAATATAATAAATTATTCCAGTTATTCTATGTTTGTTAATGCTTGTTTTGTTGTTATTCTGTTCTATTATTTAGAAAGTCTAATGGGCTCCCAAGAGGACTGTGTAATTTTCACTGTTTAGATGCACTATTCTGTGGCTATGTCCAGGAACAGTTTACCTAGGATATCATATAACTCATTTGTTTGCCATGAAGACACAAATATTCTCTGAGTCTGTACTTCTCTTTGCAATTGGACGGACTCAGGACATTGCTTTTTATGGAAGTGGTAAACATACATGGGAACAAGCTCCACTTACAACCACACAAGTATGTTTCAAGTTAGACTGCACAGTTTGCGCAAATTCTCTCCTTGAAGAGTTTCCTGATATGGCACCAGAAGTTGGTTGAAGTTATTTGAAATCTTTCAGGAAAATATCACAGTTTTTCCTCTGATCATTAAATTCCTGTTCTAAATAGACAACATATTTCATGGCTATTTAGTACTCACATAAAAAGAATAGCAGTAGCTATACCCACAAGTACGTACTATAGACTAAGCTCCTTATACACGCTTCTAATTAAAAATATCATTATATTTACTTATTTTATGTGTGGGTACATGTGCACCAAGGACAAGTATGTGGAGATCAGAAGACAATGTGCAGAAATCAGTTTTCTTTTTCCACTAAGTGGGGCCTGGTGATTGAATCCAGGTCATCAAGCTTAGCAGAAAATACTTGTTGGCTCAACATGTTTCTAATCCTTCTTTTTAAATGATTTATTCATTTATCATAATTAATTACATTTTATCCACATTATATCCCAGCTGTATCCACCATCTCTTATCCTCCCTGTCCCACCCACCCTCTGTTTTCTTCCCTATGCCCCTCCCCTAGTCCACTGATAGGAGAGGTCCTCCTTCCCTTCTATCTAACCCTAGCTTATCAGGTCTCATCAGGGCTCCCTTATCAGTGGACTAGGGGAGGGGCATAAGGGGAGAAAAGGTAGGGTCATACCTTAAGGATGGGTGGGACTGGGAGGAGATGGGGAGGTACAGCCTAGATACAAAGTGAATAAATTGTAATAAATAATAATAAATAAATGTAAAAGAAAAAGAAAAATCTTCCATGAGAAATTATTTCAAAATTCATAGATTTTTCATTACATACCATTAGAAAAATGGCATCTCAGGACTCTCGTGTAGAGCTTATTTGCTCAGAGGCTAATGTTAAATTTAACCATATTGGATATTTTGTTCCCCAGCATGAATAATAGTAAAGACAGAAATCTGCAATATTTGGGAACAGACAATTGGGAACAGAATTTTTCTTTGAATAGTGAACTTGGGGATATCAGCTTCAGTTCAGCTAATGAAAATAGCTGGACCTTTTCGTATTTCTCTGTTCCCAGCTAAGCTTGGAACATTGGAAAAACCCTGCACACTTCAGGGATTATCACTCTCAGTTCTCTTTTGTATTATATTACAACTTACTCACTTTATACACCAGCTGTAGCCCTTCCCTCATCTCCTTCCAGTCCTACCCTCCATCACTCTTTGGCCCTTATATCCCTCCCCTAGTCCACTGATAGAGGAGGTCCTCCTCCCCTCCTATCTTACCCTAGCATATCAAGTCTTATCACAACTGTCTGGATCCTTTTTTGCTGTGCCCTAGTAAGGCCACCTCACCAGGAGGAAGTGATCAAAGAGCAGATAACCGAGTACATGTCAGAGACAACCCCTTATCCTTTTACTAGGGAACCCCCATGGAGATTAAGCTGCCTATCTGAGCAGGTGTTCTAGGTCCTCTCCATGCATGGTCCTAGGTTGATTCAACAGTCTCTGCAGGGCCGTCTGTGCCCAAATTTTTCGGCTCTATTGGTCTCCTTGTGGAGCTCTTGTCCCCTCTAGGTCTTTCTATCTCCTCCTTCTTCCATAAGATTCTCTACACTCTGCCCAAAGTTTGGCTATGAGTCTCAGAATCTGCTTTGATACCTTTAGAGGAGAAGTCTGTCAGAGGTTCTCTGCGATATGTTCCTGTCCTGTTTTCTGTCTTCTCCTAATTTTGATGTCTATCCTATTTGCCTTTCTGAATGAAGATTAAGCCTCAACCCTAGGGTCCTCCTTGTTGTTTAGTGTCTTTAGGATTATAGATTTTAGTATGTTTATGTTTTACTATATGGCTAATATCCACAATTCTGCATCCATTCTTCAGTTGAGGGACATCTAGGTGCTGTTGTTTCTAGGTGCTGGCTATTATGAATAAAGATGCTATGAATATGGTTGAGCAAATGCCATTGTTGTATGTTTGAGCATCTTTCGGGTGTATCCTCAGGGGTGGTATAACTTGTTATTGGGGTAGCACTATTGTTAATTTTCTGAGGAAGCACCAGAGTTTTTCCAAAGTGGTTGTACAAGTATACATTCTCACCAGCAATGAAGGAGGGTTTCCCTTTCTTCACAACCTCTCCAGCATGTATTGTCCCTTGAGTTTTTGATCTTAGTCATTCTGATAGGTGTAAGGAGGAATCTCAGGGTCTTTTTGATTTGCATTAGGAAAACTCCAAACCAATGAAATCAACTATGCTCAATTCTCTATTCTCACTCCCAGACTTCCATTTTGTACTTTTGTACATCCCTTGACGGTTTGTAGGATAGTTTACACATACTCTGGCTCACATTTCTCAATTTTAACACATCACATTATCCTAAACACAACCATTAAAGGCATGCTAAAGATCTGTCTGGTTTATTATTTAATTCCATCTGTTAAGGATACCTTCGCCAACCCCAGCTTCAGAATAAAAGTAAGCATGTACCTCCCTTTATAAGAAGAACTCATCTGGGCAGTGGTGGTGCATAACTTTAATCCCAGCACATGGTAGACAGAGGCAGACAGATTTCTGTGAGTTCAAGGCCAGATTGGTCTACATAGTGAGCCCAGGAAAGACAAGATTACACAGAGAAACCTTGTTTCAAAAACAAAACAACAACAACAAAAAGGTTTCTTTGAAATTTGATATATCTGCATGTATTTACATCTTCAGATTTCAACTAAATTCACATATTATGCATATCTAAATTGTTCAGTTCATTCTTATTTTTTGGTTTGAGTAACTGTTTCTTGAGAATTTATGTATACTACCTAGAAGTGGAATTCTCCAGTGTCTCTACTATATATACATATATACATATATATATACACCCAGAAAGACACAGATGGTATATACTCACAACCACATATTAGTCATATAGTACAGGATAGACATACTACAATGCACAGACCCCAAGAAGATAAATAACAAGCGGAACCCAAATGAGGACACGTAAATCTCACCCAGCTGTGAAAATAGAATAGGCCAACAGGGGGAAGTAATAAAAAAGCAGGCAACCCAGTTCAGAATAGTAGTACCTCAAGATCCATCTATATCACTCCTGGTCATATACCTGAAAGACAATGGCCTGTTTTTAAAACTATCACTTATGTAAGTATCAACTTTATCCAAGTTCTAAATTAAGTCTTTGCACAAAGCCTTAAAATGATTTTCCCTAGAAACATTGCTGTGGCTAACAGCAAAATAATGGGATATTCTTAAAAGAACACATCTGTATTAGTTTCTTTACTGTTGTGGTGATAGATAAAACAAATGGGTTTAAAATGAAAATCTATGTTAATATAGGTAGTATATATGATAAATCTATTAGTGGCCTGAAATTGGGGTGTTATGTGTCTGTATTAAGACTTTGGAGGCTGACTTTTAGGTATGAGGAGAGAGATGTTTCTTTTCAAATTTCCAGAGTATCTTATATTTCCTTCAATTTTTTCACTAATGTTAGGTGTAACTTATATCTCTTAGGTTATGATCTCTTTCCTCTATCCACAAAGCCACACTTTTTCTCTAGTACTGATTCACATTGGCACATTTCCCTTTTTATGACATCATTTCTGCCTCCTTTTCATTTATAAGGATTTCTGTAATTATGCTGGGGTCACCTGAATAACATACCAGCTATGCCACATTAAAGATTAGTGATTGATTACATCTCCAACTTTAGTTCCCTGATTCATGCAACACAGTATATTGACAAGTTCTGAGGATTCAAACTTGGATATCTGTTGCATGGCAGAATCACTCTCTAACATAACAATCACTATCTCTGTCCTTCAAACATCTCAGAAATTGGTGTACTTTCTACAAAAAGTATTCTAATTCCTGAAGGATTACACATACTATGACTAACCTTCATTTTGTTCTCACCAAAACTATTTGGGCAATTGAAAAAAAATCAAAGACAAAAGTAATCTGAAATATTAATGTTTAAAATCATTTTGTCAATATTAGTAAATTTTACCTGACATATGTTTTATATGCTCTTAAAGCACATAGAGTGAGAAGAGCAGAAAAATAAAATCTTAGATACATTTTCTTAAATAAATGAAAATCATATCTTCAGATATTTTATTATAATGTCTTAACTACTTGAGGCATTATCACATAATCCCCTAAAAAGGAAATATATATATATACATATATATATATATATATATGTCTTCTTCTGAATATAATATGTTGTTATGGGATAAACAATATGCTGACAGGCAGAAAGAAAGTCATTTTTTATAATATTCAAAGCATTTACTGGAGAGCTATTTATCATGCATTTCTATTATCACTTGGTATTTGATCCATAAAGGTAATTAACTAGGAATAAATGAACCAAGTAATATGCCTACACCTGTCCACCATTTATCAGCATGACTTTATAAGGCATGGTGGTAGGAGAAATGGTTTAGTTTGGAGAAAAATGAAATATTGATGTTTTTAAAAATATTGAATGCTCTGGCATTTAAAAGTATTGGGGTGACACCTCAGTAGCATTGCTGTTTGTCACCCCAAGCCATGTGCCTTAAACCTCTATCTAAGACTATCCTTAAAATGTCTCATGTTGAAATTTAAGGCACAATGCTTTGTCACCCCTAAGCAATGTGCCTTAAACCACTATCTATGACTGTCCTTAAAATCTCTCATGTTGAAATTGCTTCTATCATTATTTACTGCTATGATGGGCACCAGATATAATAATCTATAAAATTTAATTTAAATATTATCTATGAAACACCTGCATAAAAATTAAAAGACATAATAAAATATAATTAAATAGAAAATAAGATATCAAATAAAAAGTTTTATTATGATTCTCTGAGTTTGAGATGCCAGAAATAATCTGGATATTATTACATCTTGAAATATAAGTAATAATTACTTGGAAAACTACTAGGAGAATTACATACAAACATAATCCATTGAAAACTGAAACCAAAACCAAAGTACATTAATTAAATCAATTAAGTTTCCAAAAGGTAATTTCCTTACCCATCAATATTCAGCACGGTGCTTACAGCTAGCAATATTTGCAGGGCGCTTATATGAAAAGTAAATGTCAAATGTCAGAGGATGCAGATAAAGAAGGAAAAAGAACAAAAAGTCTAGAGCCACTTTTAAATCATGGAAAATACGCAATATGCCTTCAGATTTCTCTTTTTGACTACAACTACATCCCTAGACTTTTTTTTTTAAAGAATACATAGAGGTGAACGATTTGCATGCTTTTCTAAACTATACTCCATCTTGAGAAGTTTTATGTTGCTAATTTGAAATTTTAGAATCTAAGTAACAGAATACTGAAAATGACAATCATATATAGTTGATTCATCTTAATAGCAGTCAAATCTACAAAGGATTCATTTCACTTCTTATGTTTATCAGCATATTCCATTAATGATCCGCACATCGGCAGGTCATTAGGATTGGAGAGAAGATTCTAAGGTCAGAATGAACAATGTTTCAGTCAGAAGTGTCAAAGTCAATTCATCTAAACAAAAGGATCGTGTAGAAGAAAGATTATGAGTTATTGGTAAATAGTTCATTATTAAAGTGAAACACATTCTTTGACATTTATGGGGGATAGTAAAAACCATATGGAGCTGGCTGTTTTTCATTTTTTGTATTTTGTTCAGTTTATTTATTTTTATTAATTACAGTTTATTCACTTTGTATCCCCCCTGTACCACCCTCCCTCCTCTCCTCCCAATCCCACACTCCCTCTTCCCCACCCGTGTCCCTCTCCCATTACACTGATAAGGGAGTTCTTTCTCGCTTTCACTCTGATCCTAGTCTATCAGGTCTCATCAGGAGTGGCTGCATTGTCTTCTTTTGTGGCCTGGTAAGGCTACTCTCTCTTCAGGGGGAGGTGATCAAAAAGCAAGCCAATCAGTTTCTTTCAGAGATTGTGCCTGTCCCCATTCCTATGAAACCCACTTGGATACTGAACTGCTATAGGCTACATCTGTGCAGGCGTTCCAGGCCATCCCCATGAGCAGTCCTTTTGTTGGGTTTTGTACATATCTAATAACCTGAGAAAATGCTTGGTATGTCAAGATTAATATAGCAAAGCAAATATAGAAACAACATCTGTGAATATTCTGTCATTTAGAATGTAAAGAAAGGGGCAATATACATAAAAATAAAGCCATCTGGTTGTTTACATATACCTCTATAAATTATACATAACCAATAATAAAATTGTGACAAAATATTAAAGCCTACACCCTTTAAAGAACTGTTGTTTCATTCAAATGTGTGTTATGTTTCATTAAGGGATTAGCACAAAGTAAAAAAAAAAAAAACAAACAGAAAAACTAAAGCCTCTGCTGTTGTTGAGTTTTCTTACACTTTGTAAAGGCAGTTAGTAGAATAGCTCGATCTTAAAGAAGCACTATTCCTACTTGTCTGAGAATGTGCCAGATTGATTTACAAAGTAGTTGTAAAGTTTACACTCTCACCAGCAATGGAAAAGAGTTCCCCTTTCTCCACATCCTCTCCAGCATGTATTGTCACATGAATTTTTGATCTTAGTCATTCTGATGGGTTTAAGGTGAAATCCAAAGGTCGTTTTGGTTTGCATTTCCCTGATGACTAAGGATGTTAAGCATTTCTTTAAGTGTTTCTCTGCCATTCGATGTTCCTCTATTGAGAATTTTCTGTTTAGCCCTGTAACCCATTTTTTAATTGGATTACTTGATTTGTTGCTGTTTAAGTTCTTGAGTTATTTATATATTCTGGATATTAGCCCTCTCTCAGATAGAGGGTTGGTGAAGATCCTTTCCCAAACTACACGCTGTCATTTTGTTCTGATGACACTGTCCTTTGCTTTACAGAGGCTTTTCAGTTTCCTGAGGACCCCTTTATTAATTGTTGAGCCTGTGCTGTTGGTGTTCTGTTCAGGAAGTTGTCTTCTGTGCCAATGAGCTTAAGGCTCTTCCCCACTTTTTCTTCTAACAGGTTTAGTATCTGGTTTCATGTTGAGGTCTTTCATCCACTTGGATTTTAGTTTTGTTCAGGGTGATAAGTATGAATCTATTTTACATGTAGAAGTCCAGTTAGACCAGCACCATTTTTTGAAGATGCTATCATTTCTCCATTGTATGGTTTTAGCATCTTTGTAAAAAAA
>JAQQSO010007521.1:0-10557 GCA_028658305.1 Pachyuromys duprasi | reverse complement strand
TAAGGGCTCTCCCCTGGAATGGATATTTGGCACCTCCTTCTGTGCCAAGGGCTGTGCACCACGGTCTGAGATGATATTTGGGGCATACACAGTGGGTTTGGGTTGGTGTGTATCCGCTGTATGCAGGGCTGTCTGAAATGGTGCCAGAGGCCTTCTCTGTCTGGCCCGTGGACAGACACCTGAACTGGGGTTTTTGCTGGCGGATGCGTGCAGCTTTCACCCTCAGTGTGCGGTCTGGTCAAGATGGTCCCAGGATCCTCTCAGCTGTGGGTTGAGACAGAACTTGGGTTCCTCCCAGACCTGCTGGCGGACTCACACACTGACTGAGTTTTTGCTGGCGGAAGCATTTGGCGAGCGCCCCTGCAGTGTGCTGACTGGTCAAAACAGTCCCCCAATCCACTCAGTCTGTGGTGGTTCCGGTGATCAGTTCCCGCCTGCTGCACACCCGTGGGTTCAGGCAGAACTCGGGTTCCTCCCAGACCCACCAGCGGACTCACACACTGACTGAGTTTTTGCTGGAGGAAGCGTTTGGCGGGCGCCCCCGCAGTGTGCAGACTGGTGAAAATGGTCCCCCAATCCACTCAGTCTGGGTGGTTCCAGTGATTGGTTCGCGCCTGCTGCACACCTGTGGGTTCAGGCAGAACTTGGGTGCAGTGTGAGCTCGTAGGGTGCAGTTCAGTGAAAATGGCATCCGGTTCCTCCCCAGACTGCCCTTGAGACTGTGTGATCCAGTCTACAATGGCGGGTGCGGGCGCTCAGTGCAGCTGCTAGTTCAGATCAGAGCTGTGTGCAGCTGGTCACCGGCAAATTTCTCCAGGTAATAACTGGGTGTCTCTAGGGTTTTCCCACTTGCTTTTCTCACGTAGGAGTTCCGCTCACCTGGCACTCACAATGCTGGCGTTTTAGGTCCCAGAGTTCAGTCTCCTGGTCGCTGGTTTGTTTTGTCTCTCCTACTCCTCAGACACAGTGTTTTCTCGTGGCAGCCATCTTGGATCCAAAACCTATTTTGTTCTTTTCTGTTTCTATTAGTATTTGTTTGAAACATTTGGAAATTTAGGGTGAAGCCAAATATAATAGTAAGCATAAAATCAACTGTTTCCTGTTTGGTGATTATTAAAGTTGTCATAGTTTCTGGGTTATCATACTGAAATAAAGCAGAATTTGGAAGTTTTCATTTTCATACTGGGTGTGTTTACTCTTTTTAAGAAAACTTGACTTAAAAAGCTGTTGATGTATTTATGAATAAAATAACCAAATGTGATCTTAAAGTAGTAATTTTATCAGTTCCAAGGAAGGATTAAATACTTTCTAGCTGATCCTGAAATCAAGCCATGTTTTGAGAACTATTTCTGTTTGTTTCAATAAACACATGTAGGTAACTTGCTATGTTCTTAACTTAATGGTACTCATAAGAATACTTCCATGAGGAGTGTGGTGGTTTGAATAGAAATGGCCGCCATACACTAATATGTTTGAATGCTTGCTCCATAGAGTGTCACACTGTTTGGAGGTTTGGCCTAGTTGGAGTGTACAGGGCTGAAGGAAGTAACTCACTGTGGAGGGGCTCTTTAAGGTCTTATACATGCTCAAGCCATACACAGTGTGGCTCACAGTCTCTCCTTGTTGCCTATGAATCAAGATATTCAACTCTCAGCTCCTTTCCAGCATCGTGTCTGCCTGGATGCTGCCATGTTTCCAGCTGTAACAATAATGGACCAAACTTCTGAAACTGTAAACCAGTCCCAATTAAATGTTTTTCTTTAGGAGAGGAGGTCCTCCCCCATCAGTGGATGTGGAGGGGGGCAGGGAGGAGATGAGGAAGAGATGGGGAAAATGGGAGGGAATGAGGGACAGGGCTACGCCTGGGATACAAAGTACCTAACCTGTGATTAATATAAAAATAAATAAATTACATTAAAAAACCTTGCATTTAATCAGTTTTTCTGCCATTTGATCTAAATGAGAAAAAAGCATATTGAAACAAATTTTCTATTGGCTAAATTACTTAGAATTTTAATTTTTTATGTTAACAAATAAAGTAAATTAGTCCGTATGTTGATTTTTGTATTTAATTTTATATCTCCGTGACTGGCAAATGTCTTGATATTTCAGGAATCCAAAGACTCTATACTTAAGTGGAAAAAACTGTTTTTCTTTGTAAAAGTTGCCATTGTCATGCTGTTTCTTCACAGCAATCAAACCTTCACTAAGACAAGGACTGTTCGCTGAGTGTGGAAGCTGCAAATATTCATTTTCTCCCAGATAATGCATCTTAGTGAGAACCTGTTATCATGCGAGACACTTAAAGGAGTAATTTCTATGAGAAGACAAAAATATTCTATGAAAAGAGGTAAGCATAACTATACAGAGCAGGTTGAAGGTAATTAAGGAAATTGGAAGACAGGAGAGAAGTGTTGGGAAAACAGGGCAACCATAGTAGGCAGATATAATAACATTATAAATATTATAGAAGAGAAAGAAGCTTGTTAATGTTAAATGCATATAATCTACAAAATTAAATGCAATAATAGACAGATAGGGACCTCAAATGTATTATTGTAACTAGAGCATTCTAGAACCAAATTTCTCTGTAGTGACAAAGGCTTAACTACCATGTTCCGGAATTAGTACTCCTTAAGAATGTTCTATTTCAAATATAATTGTCAAACAGAATGTACTATATAAAATTCCAACAAAATATGTTTTATGAATAAAAATTTATATTACATTTAGAAAACTAAATGGCACACTAATTAAATAGTAATTCCATGAAAGCAAGAGTATTGTTAAACATAACAAAGTAATGTTTTCCATGTAATAACCATTGATTGTAGTAATTTTAATAATTATGTTATGTAGTTTATATTTTCAGAAAAAGTATGAATGTGCAAAGAATTTTGTTACTCTAATGATATTATTGATTATACTTAGCATGGGATAAGACAGAAAAATAAATGACGTCGTTTTAGTGGGATTTTTCTCAACTGGGTTTTAAAATCATTTTCATTGTAAAGCAAATACTGCTATTATCAAAATTATGTATCAAGGTAATCTTGTAATTCACATGTCTTTTTTCTATTTAATTGTTTCTTGCTCTAGAAATACTTTAGGCAATTGATTTCAAACTTTATGACAAAGGTCACCTTTTCAATGTATCTGTGCTTTCATTTACTTAGTTATAATCAAAATTTATTCTGACACATGAAAGATGTTCTCATTATGAGAAAATTCTGGATCAGCATATTAATGTTAAAGTATTACTGTCAGAGTCTTCTTTGCATGAGTAGGATTGCAGTTGGGCCTTTCATCCTTCCCTGGCGGGTGACATACTACAGAATAGACCTCAGGCCACACAGTACTCTCTCCTCACTCTGTGCTTCTTTCATGGCCAAAGGCCCTCCAGAAGTAACATCCCAGTAATAATTTTTAAAGATTTCTGTATTTCAGAAAATAGACATTAACTTTATCAAAATAACTTTCCATACATGTACATTAAATTTTTTCTCAGTATTTTATGAATAAGAACATACATTTTATTATTAAAATAAATGAGTTATGAGGATGTTAAAGAGAAATGGCTAAATAAGACATAGAAATAAATCAGTGAAAAATGTGAAAGGATTTGCAAAAATACAGTTTTCACTTTAAAGCACCATAAATGAGGTCTACACACATCTTTGCTTATCAGTCTCCAGTGACTCCTTCTGAGTTATTAACTACTTATTTTTCCCTCTAATGTTGAAGTAGTATTCATCACTTTATTATTTATCGTATCAGAAACATCAGCATGTCTTTATAATTGTACCAAAATAGCTATAAAATGAAGACTCAAAACAGTTTATCTCCTTCTGCATTTCAACACATTATAACATCATTGTTAAGATTTCATAGATTGTAGGGAGTGTAGCCATTATAAATGACATTATTGTTCTGCCAAACAATAATGAAAGAGAGGAAAGAAAAACTTTCATAAGACTTTTTAAAGATATTTTTTAAATCATACAAAAGCAAATAAATTCTTTCTGATTGCCTCTAAAGGACATAGACCAAACGTAATAAAAATTAGTCAGTTTCAGGCATGACACAAGAGTAAACAAATGTTTATCCATTTGAAAATCTCCAGACAAGTTCTTGTCCTGGCTTATGCTTTTATTTAGTGAAAAAACAAACATGCTATGTGTCTGCTTTGAGAGACATGTATAACAATTAACATCACTTTTAAGGAAAACTCCCAGTGTAATATTTTGAAACTGGATAATGAATATAATTGTTTCTTTCTAATTCAAACTACAGCATAAAATATAAAACCATATGCACATATCCTTGGACTAAAGGACAAGATCAAATACAGAAGGTAACACACAAAACCATCAAGGTAGAGCTTTCAATTTTGCTGAATGTTTTCTGTTAACCCTTACTGAATACTGACTTTCTGCTATGCGCACTTCTAGGCATTAATTTAATAAATAAAGTTATTATATAAATACATAATTGCATACTAAATTTATTTTACATACTATATATTATATAATGAAATATATATATATATATATATATTAAATCTTGGGGTCTTGGAGAAAGGAGATGAGGAAAAACTGGGCAGAATGGTAGGAAACTGTGGTCGGGTATGTTATGAGAGGTGAATAAATGTAATGAAAAAAGAATACACACACACATATATATCATTTTATTTCACTGTAATGACATCTACATATCGTCATCATCTCTATTCTCATGCAATGAATCACAGACCAGAAAGTTTAAGATATGGCTTATGTTTAATACTGTTGTAGCAAACAAACAAACAAACAAAACAGGCATAAAAAGCTACTCAGTTTTTCTCCTCAGAAAAATTGACTATATCTGCTATCTCAGTACTTTCTGAATAGAATCTGAGGACCCCCCCCCCAAAAATATAGATGTTGGAAAAATAATTTCCCAGCGTGTCTTCCCTTGCAGCAGGCAGTGACTTTTACAGAGTGTTTATGATTATTGAAAGAAGTTCTAGGAATTGCAGGAAATAACTTTCATTCATAGGGAATAGGGATATCTCATCTTAGTTTTCAGGTAAGTGATTCAGTGGAGACAGCATTGAAGTGATGGAAATTAGTTCAAGTAGTGAGCAATTGTCCCCCCTACTGGTTCAACTCCACAGACAATTCCCAACCAGAGAAGCAGGACTTCACCTCTGAGCAGAGCCTCAAGAGTCTCCTATCACTGAGTGACATGCAAGTTTACTCAAAGTGACCACCTTAGACTGATTAACCACTTACAGCCATTGTATTTTTCCAACACATAGTTGGATCATATATTCCCTTGACTGTGTTACTTATTTTGTGTATAATCTTTAAGGTGTACATGCATAATGTTGTCTCTGAATGTACAGAAAATGGACATTTGGTGTGTACTTGACATGTTGTTGCAATGATGAATTTCTGTGCATATATAATTTTAATACTAAACAAAGAATATTCATATAACTTAATTAAATTTTTATTATTTATATTAATTAGATTTTATTTGCTTTGTATCCCAGCTCTCCCCCTCTCTCTCTCTTTCCCTCCCAATCCCACCCTCCCTCCCTCATGTCCTCCCATGCCCCTCTTCAAGTCCACTGATATGGGAGGTCCTCCTCCTCTTCCATCTGACCCTAACTTATCAGGTCTCATCAGAACTGGCTGCAATGTCTTCCTCTGTGGCCTGGCAAGACTACTATCTCCATCAGGGTCCGGGGGTGGGAGGGTGGGGGTGGAGTCAAAGAGCCAGCCACTGAATTCATGTCAGAGACAGTCCCTCTTCATTTTACTAGGGAACCCACTAGGATACTGAGCTGCCATGGACTATATGTGAGCAGCGGTTCTAGGTTATATCCATGAATGGACCTTGAGTTAACCACATTAATCTGCAGTGTCTTCATTCATTAATATTTGCAAACATATTTACCTGAAAATTTTATGATTTCCCTGTCTTTTATCGCTGAGTAATATACCCTTGTATAGATGTACCACAATTTCTGTATCCATTCCTCAACTGAGGGGAATCTGGGATGTTTCCAGCTTCTGGCTATTACAAATAAAGCTGCTACAAACACGGTTGAGCAAATGGTATTGTTGTATACTTGAGCTTCTTTTGGATATATGCCTAAGAGTGATATAGCTGGATCTTGAAGAAGCGCTATTCCTAATTGTCTGAGAAAGCACCAGATTGATTTCCAAAGTAGTTGTATAAGTTTACATTCCCACCAGCAGAGGAGGAGAGTTCCCCTTTCTTCACATCCTCTCCAGCATGTGTTGTCACTTGAGTTATTCATCTTAGCCATTCTTATGGGTGTATGGTGAAATCTCAGGGTTGTTTTGATTTCCATTTCCCTGATGACTAAGGGCAATGAACATTTCTTTAAGTGTTTCTCTGCTGTTTGATATCCCTCTATTGAGACTTCTCTGTTTAGCTCTGTACCCCATTTTTTAATGGGATTACTTGATTTGTTGCTGTTTAACTTCTTGAGTTCTTTATATATACTGGATATTAGGGAACTGGAAAAGATCGTCTTAAGTGAGGTATCCCAGAAGCAGATAGACACACAAGGTATATACTCACTCATAAGTGGATATTAGACATATAATATAGGATAAACATACTAAAATCTGTACACCTCAGGAAGCTAATCAGGAAGGAGGACTCTGGCTAAGATGCTCAATTCCCATTCAGAAAGGCAAAGAGGATGGGCATCAGAGGAGGGAGAAAACAGGGAACAAGATAGAAGCCTACAACAGAGGGCCTCTGAAAGGCTCTACCCTGCAGGGTACAGAGGCAGATGCTGAGACTCGTAGCCAAACTTTGGGCAGAGTGCAGGAAATCTTATGAAAGAAGTGGGAGATAGTAAGCTATAGAGAGGACAGGACCTCCACAAAGACAGCAACAGATCCAAAAAAGTCTGGGCATGGGGGTCTTTTCTGAAACTGATACTCCAGCCAAGGACCACTCATAGAAATGGCCTGTTATCCCTGCACAGAGGTAGCATATTGCAGTTCAGTATCCAAGTGGGTTACATAGTAATGGAGACAGGGACTGTCTCTGACAGGAACTGATTGGCCTGCTCTTTGATCACCTCCTCCTGAAGGGGGAAGAGCCTTACCAGGTCACAGGAGAAACCAATGTAGCCACTCCTGATGAGACCTGATACACTAGGATTAGAGGAAAGGGAAGGAGGACCTCCCTTATCAGTGGACTGGGAGAGGGACACAGGTGGGAAAGAGGAAGGATGGGATTGGGAGGGGAGGAGGGAGGTATAGAGAGATACAAAGTGAATTTATCTGTAATTAATAAAACTAAAAATAATTAAATAATAAAAATATTGCAAAATATGCAATGTTAGGTAGAATTTGTTTTTTTTCACTTTTCGAAAATTTATTTATATTTTTATAAATTAAAATTTATTCCCTTTTTATCCCTGCTGTAATCCCCTTCCTCATTCCCACCCAACCCGATTCTCGCTCCCTCATATCCTCCTATGGCCCTCTCCAAATCCACAGATAGAGGAGAGCCTCCTCCCCTTCCATCTAACCCTAGCCTATCAAATCTTATAAAGACTGGCTTTCCTCTGTGGCCTGGTAAGGCTGCTCCCAGCTCAGGGGGAGGTGATCAAAGAGCCAGTAACTGAGTTTATGTCAAAGACAGTTCCTGTTCCCTTTACTGAGGAACACACTTGGAGACTGAGCTACCTTGGGCTACATCTGTGCAGGGGTTCTAGAGGTTCTAGGTTATCTCCATATATGGTCCTTGGTTGGAGTATCAGTCTCAGAAAAGACCACTATGCCCATAATTTTTGATCTGTTGCTCTCCTTGTGGAGCTCCTATTCCTCCCACGTCTTTTTTTCTTTTCTGTCTTTCATAAGATTCCCTGCACTCTGCCCAAAGTCTGGCTATGAGTCTCAGCATCTGCTTTGACACCTTTCTGGATAGAGTCTTTTAAAGGCCCTCTGTGGTGGGCTCCTGTCCTGTTCCCTGTTTTTTTTCCTTCATCCAATGTCCAATCCCTTTGCATTTCTGCATGAGGATTGACCATCTTACAAAGGGTCTTCCTCCTTGCTTAGCTTCTTTGTGTGTACAGATATTAGTATGTTTATCCTATGTCATATGTCTAGTATCTACTTATAAGTGAGTATATACCACGTATGTCTTTCTGCTTCTGGAATAACTCACTCAGGATTATCTTTTCTAGTTCTAACCATTTGCCTGCAAATTTCATAGTCTCCTTGTTTTTTAATCGCTGAGTAGTATTCCACAATTGTAGTATTCCAGAAATGTACCACAATTTTTGTATCCATTCCTCAGTTGAGGGACATCTGGGTTGTTTCCAGATCCTGTATAGGAAAGACAAAAGGGCTGGGAGAGAAATTAGGGAAACAACAGCCTTCACAATAGCCACTAGTAACATAAAGTATCTTGATGTGACTCTAACCAAGCTTGTGAAAGACCTGTTTTAAAAAAAGTGTTTGAAGAAAAAATTGAAGAACTTATCTGAAGATAGAAAGATCTCTCGTGCTCATGGATCTGTAGTATTAACATAGTAAAATGTCCATCCTGTCAAAAACAATCTACAGATTCAATGCAATTCCTATCAAAATACCAACACAATTCTTTACAGACCTTGAAAGAACAATTCTCAATTTCATACTGAAAAACAAAAAACCCCAGAATTGCTAAAACAGCCCTGTACAACAACGGATGGTCTGGAGGTATCTCCATCCCTGATCTCAAGCTGAACTACAAAGAAATGGTAATAAAAACTGTGTGGTGGAATTTATTTATGTAAGTCACAACCTTCATTTTTCATGAATTCTTTCTTTTGTTCTTTCTTCTTTTTTACTTTTCTTACCTTTCCTTTCTTCCCTTCTGTAGAGTGTGTTTGCACAGCCCTGTGTCATTTTATATGTAAAGCAGAGCACTGGAAGATGAGGGATGTGTCAAATGATCACTTCATTTCTCTCTACCTTCTTTGTAGTCTGGTATTTTAGTACGGTCCATGTGTTCACTGGAATTATTTGCAGTGATGGAAGGTAAAGACCCTCTCTGAGTTTTAATGAAACTGGCTGGAGTTAATGGCAGGATGCCTAGGGAGAGGACGCCACATTGCAACAGTAACTATTACTGGGTAATAGGCAGAAGTGAAGTTCTGCCCGCATTTATTTTTTATTCTCTGACATTAAATTTAAATATTCAAGGTTCACCTAAAATATCAACCATGGCTTGATTAATAAAGTTTCAGTCTATGTTTGGTCCAAGACTACTGACATGAATCCAATGATGGGATACCTTTGATCCTTAAAACTTGTGAAAAGATGTTAAATTCCAGGGGATGTAAGTAGGCATTCTGAGGTCCAGCCGCTCCGCTTATAAGAATAGTATCTCTTAAGTATGGAAATGCCAACTCATGCTCTAATATGAAAGACAGATGTGGAGACCCACAGTCTTAGTTCATCATAGTGAGCTAAGTAAGAAGCACAACCATATCTCAGGAATATGTAGTCTTGCTGAAGTAAAGATTTCCTTATAAGGAGAATCTTGTATTGGTGTTGCAGTCCCCTACTTGAGGTCAGTGAGTTTAGCAGTCTTAGATCAGTAGGTGAGGACTGATAAGTTAATTTAAAATAATTATTTTTTGTAAGAAAGAAAGGGTTAGACCAACATTGGACATATTTTAGTATCCTTGGTTTAAGGTATTGTCTTAGGATATAATGATTAAAAAAAAGTTCAGTATTATATTCCTCTGTGGCCTGACAAGGCTGCACTTTTCAGGGGTAGGTGGTCAGAGAGCCAGCCACTGAGTTCATGTCAGAGACAGACCCTGCTCCCCTTCCTAGGGAACCCACTTAGAGACTGAGTCTATGAACTACATCTGAGCAGAAGTTTTGGGTCCTCTTTATGCATGGTTAGGGTATCGGTCTCTGCAGGCCCCCCAAAGCCCCGCCAGTCTTGATGAGGCCTGATAGGCTAGGCTCAGATAAAAGGGTAGAGGTCCTTCCTTAGCAGTAGACTAGGGGAGAGGCATACGTGTAGAAGAGGGAGGGAGGATAGGTTTGGAAGGAGATGGGGAGGGGGACACAGCGGGCATACTAAGTGAATAAATTATAATAAATAATAACAATTAAAATAAAAACTTAGATGTCAGCTGGCTAAAGTCCAAGTGGATCAAAGACCTCAACATAAAACCAGACACACTAAACCGTTTAGAAGAAAAAGTGGGAAAGACCCTAGAACTCATTGGCACAGGAGACTTCTTCCTGAATAGAACACCAACAGCACAGGCTCTAAGATCAACAATCGATAAGTGGGACCTCACGAAGCTGAAAAGCTTCTGTAAAGCAAAGGACACTGTCATTCAAACGAAATGACAGCCAACAGATTGGGAAAGGATCATTACCAATCCTACTTCTGACAGAGGGCTAATATCCAGTATATGTAAAGAACTCAAGAAGTTAAAAAGCAAGAAACCAAACAATCCAATTAAAAAATGGGATATGGAGCTAAAAAGAGAACTGACTGTAGAGGATTATA
>JAQQSO010007520.1:0-10557 GCA_028658305.1 Pachyuromys duprasi | reverse complement strand
TGAGAGCACTAAAAGACACAATAACATTGCAGCCTGAAACAGGCAATAAAGAGGAAAAGAGGAAAAGAGAACACTCTGGCCATAATCTACTCATCATCCAGCACCTGAACCTGGTTCTCTCTTTCAGTGGTCTAAGTGGACTGATACAAGGGGGGAAGGAGAGGTCATATTCCACGACACTATTTTAAGTACTTTTCAGGCTCCACGTTGATACTTTCTATACACTAACTCACTGACAGAGCTTCTTGCTCATCCTTTCAGGCAAATACAGAAGGTGAGATAGTTTACAGCAAATCTGTCTCAATTATTTTCAACCACTCATTGTCATCATGGAATGGCAGCAGGCAGGGTTGGGAGAGTAAGACTTAGAAATCACACAGCTCAAGGAGTTATAATCCAACATTATCTGTGATCCTTACCTAGGGTCCTAACAAAAATTGAACTGCAAAAGACTTTAGGAGACAATTTGACAAAAGTGAAAGACTATGATGTGATTTTTTTGTTGTTGTTAGGTGATAATGGTACTCTGGTAAGTAGGTAAATTGCCTCATACCTGTATTTATTCTATTCTTCTGGGTTAGTGATAAAATCTAGGTTTTTGCACATGCTAAGCACATGTTCCAAAACTGAGATAAACTCACAGTATCATGTCTGATTTTTACAGGTACATAAGAAGTATTAAAGGGTAAAGATCTATAAAAGTTTTCTATAAAATATTGCAGTAAGAAATAGCCGAAGAGACTATGGCTTAAGATTTTAACAACTGAAAAAGCTATATGAATAGTATTAGCAATTATATCATTATTTTATGTAACAATTTTAATATTATAGAAAACAGACTATTTCTCTATTTTATGCATAATGTTTTATAAAATAGTTTAATAATTTAGTATATTAATTCTAAGACATCAGTAAGTATCTTTTTATATTTCTTCTGGAAATACAAACAACCAGCTTATAGCAATGACTGCTTAAAGGTAAAGAATAATATGGAGGTACAGTCCAATAATACAGCACGTGACCCTATGAATGAGGACCAAGAAACAATAATCAACACTACACAAGAAAAGAAAGAGAAAGGGGAAAAAAGTAAGAGTCAAGATCATTCTAGAAAGCAAAATCAAACAACTAAACAGAGCCAAAGCAAAGCAAACACAGTAATTCAGAAATAAAGTCAAATGGCATCATCCTAAGACTATTTTTCCCAACCAAATACAGCACATGAAAGACTGCTAGCAAGTTCCAAGAGAAGCAATCACACATTGCCTCTAAGGAAGAAGAAAATTATGGGCAGAATAGTTAAATTACAGTCATTGAATTTTCACCTAATGCAGAAATGTCTGCCCAGTCAAAACTACTTACTAGTCATTTATAAAGTCTCATTCCCCTTTCTGGTCCTAATTAACACTCAAAAGAGAAGCACCTTTCCCTTTTCCATTATTAATCCTACCCTGGCATGAAATACTGACAGTAGATAATAAATAAATAAATAAATAAATAAATAAATAAATAAATAAATAAATAAATAAGAGTTATAAGGAGAAAAAAGGAAACTGTGAAAAAAAGACTACAGATAGATAAATTGACCATTGGACAAGCTGTAAGCAAATCCTTTTTTATTATAATTTTTATTTTTTTATACTAATCACAGGTTAATCACTTTGCATCCCAGCTGTAGCCTCCTCCCTCCCTTATCTCCTCCCTGCCCCTCTCTAAGTCCTCTGGTAGGGGAGGTCCTCCGCCCTTCCATCTGACCCTAGTTTATCAGGTCTCTTCAGGACTGGTTGCAATGTCCTCCTTTGTGGCCTAGCAAGGCTACTCCTCCCTCATGGGGGGGCAGGTGAAAGAGCCAGCCATTGAGTTCATGTCAGAGACAGTCCCTGTTCTCCTTACCAGGGAAACCCCCTTGGATGCAGGGGTTCTAGGTTATATCTATGCATGGTCATTGGTTGGACAGTCAGTTTCAGAAATGACCCCTGTTCCCAGATATAGTTGGTCCTTGTGGCACTCCCGTCCTCTCCAGTCTTACTAACCCCTCCTTCTTTCATATGATTCCCTGCACTCTGCCCAAGTTTTGGCTATGAGTCTCAGCATCTGCTTTGATGCACTGCTAGGTAGAGTCTTTCAGAGGACCTCTATGGTAGGATCCTGTCCTGTTTCTTGTTTTCTCCTACTTCCAATGACTATCCCATTTGTCTTCTAAGTCATGATTGATCATCTTACCCCAGAAATCACAGCATAATGATGCACGCTGAGCAAGTACCTTTGGATTCTTTTCTTTCTCATTTCAGAACTATTCCCCAACAAGCAGTAGACCACTTAGTGCAGATATATACCAAGCTGTGACTTGAAGAAGAGGGTAGTGCAAGGGCATATAGAAAAAGGCGTATGAGGAATACTTCCCCTGCTGGACTACATTCCATTTCCAGAAATCAGCCACTATTAAGAATTTTTTAACCTTAATTTCTATCTTAATTTTTTTAAAAGGTTTATTTATTATTTATATAGTACTCTGCCTGCATACCAGAAGAGGGCATCATATCTCATTATAGATGGTTATGAGGCACCATGTGGCTGCTGGGAATTGAACTCAGGACCTTTGGAAGAACAGTCAGTGCTCTTAACCTCTGAGCCATCTCTCTAGTCCTCTATCTTAATTTTATACAGCCAGTTACTGTCTCATCATACAGAAAGCAATCACTTTTGATCGCAGACATTATAGGAAACTTTCAGGGCAGTTTCCCGGCTATGATACTATGAGGGGTTTTCATACCTTAGAGTCTGCTACTTTGTCCAGACCTAATTCTTTAATGATCATGTTAATCCGGTCATTTTTTTCATGATTCCTCATAGTTGTTGGAAGGCGAAGAGCTGCTGAGAACTGCAAGTTTTCTCTCACTGTCAGGGTGCCCATCACAATGTCATCCTTAAGGCAAGGTGGCATTTTAGTGAGATATGTGAGTCTTTTCTATGACCATCACTTGAGTATATATAGTTCAGTCCATACACACCATACACACAAGACATCCAAGGTTCAATTCTGGCTACTGGTAAGCCGCAGGTTCTCTTATGTGGCAGTAACTGCATATAGAGACACCTGCAAAGTTCAATGGTGTCATTTTCATCACCCAGCCCGGCACCCAGCAGTACACGTGTAAAACCACCACCATTTCAAGGTTGCATGGTGGAAGGATTTGGCAAAGACATCTCCAATGTTAAGAAAGAAAATGAATTAAGAGAATCTTTCTTTCTCTCTTTCTCTTTCTCTTTCTCTCTTTCTTTGGGAAATTACACGGATGCCAGAACTGATACCACTGCCCCGTGACAGTCATAGTTCAGATCCACTCTGTCTTCCCCCTTAACATCACCCCCAGTATAATGGAAGTTTATGAAAATCTGATGCAAATATGTGATTTCTATGAACATGTTGTATATTCAATTGGAAACAAACTAAACTATAATCAAATGCACTTGCACATATATAGCTGTAATCTACTTAGACTCACCTGAACCACATAACCTGAACAGCATTTGAAATTGGCAGGTTGAGGTGCCCCGTTTATCAAAACGTCTCCAGATAATCCTCGCGGATCTTTCCTTGCTGCTAAGACATCTAGCAACCTGTAAAGGACATGTATGTTATAAGGATTTTTTTTCTCCTTCAACACAGGCTATATTGCTTAGCTGCTCTAAATGCAATTCTGCTAGTGTTAAAACTTAACTAGTTGATACATTTATAGTTTGAAAACAAATTTATAGGCTGAGCATGGTGGCCCATACCTTTTATCACAGCACTCAGGAGGCAGAGGCAGGAGGATCTGTGTGAGTTAAGTCCAACCTAGTCCAGGCTAGCCAGGGCTACAAAGCTGAGATCATGACTCAAAATCAAACAAGAAAAACAAAACAAAAAACAAGTTTACATGTTTTAAATTCTCAGCTCCCTTTTCATTATGTCCTACAGCATAACCCAAAATATAAAGCAAGAAAACACTGGCTTAAATAGCAAGACTTCCCCAAATGGCCCACTTGGTTAATGCACCTTAGAGATTACAACCCATACAACATGACCTAATAAGTCTTTTTGGTTTTGGGGACAAAACCATGCAATAGTTCAATCCCATATTATCCACAGCACCTAAAACCAGACCACATATATACCGAAAAAAATCAGCCAACACCTGTTCATGTGAATGATTTTTTAATGAACAAAAAGCTTATTTATATGTATGTTATACTCACGAAGACTTGCCTCCGCCTGTGGGTCCCAGAATGGCATTAAGGCCAGGTTTCATGATCCCACTAGAAACAAAACAATTCTCTCTTAATGTTGTATTTTACATGAAGTTCTTTAAACTCACCATCTGAACTGAACACACTAAAAAATGAGAATGAAGCTGCAAACCAGCACAACCTCTTAAAGACAAATGAAGAACCACTGATACAAGAATCTATATGAATGAGTCTGGTCCTTCTCAATCTTTCTTTTACTATTGTTTTATAACTTGCTCTTGAAATAACTTAATCCTTTGAAAATGGCATAGCCAATGTTAAATGTTCCTTGATTAAATTAGGGACACAACTCAGTGGTAGAGCACATACTACTTATCATGAGTCCCAATAACAGCAACTGACAGTCTTTTAAGTAAGAAAGATTATAATATTCTTAAAATAACAGATTCCTAAAATAAGTGAAGAAGAGTTAACCAATATAAAGTGCATAACAGTTTTTGAGTAAAGCTAATGACTAATATCTTTAAATTGCTCTTACTTACTACCTACCTAGCAAAGTCCAGCACAATCAATACTTGAAGAGTAACAGTTCAAATTAATAAAATCTAATCAGACTAAAAAGTGAGAGTATCTTAAATCGAAGTTTCAGGGCTAGGATGAAAGCATCAACAGTACTTAACACGAAAGTAAAACATGTCAGGTAGACACGATGGCTCAGTGGGTAAAACACTGGCTGTGCAAGTGTGAAGACCAGAGTTTGATCCCCAGAAGCCATGATGAAAGGAGAACTGACTACCCAAATCATCCTCTGATCTCCGTATGTGTGCCCTGGTCTGTCTGTCTGTCTTCCTCTCTTTCTCTCTCATACCCCTTCCACACACCCACAAATAAAAATAAATTTGAAACAACAGAAACAGTGTTACTAATTAGAGAGGAAAATACAGTCTTAAAAGAGACGACTTCTTCCCTGTGAAGTATTGAATAATGACTTACAGGCACACAATGCACAGCCATTTGTTTCAACAAATTATATGGATATTCAGGTTGACTAAGATGGAAAATCACAGCAATGTTGTTATAAGAAAGTATAAATGTTATCCTACAGTGACAAATGGGGGTAGCTAAAGAAAACAGACAAGAGAATTAAAGGCGGGCTCGTTACAGCTGCACAGGTATGATGAAGAGAGGCCTGAGTTGGCCCATCCAATACCAGTGTCATCTTCAGACCCTAGGACTTGTAAATAGGTCAAGATGTATTTCAGAGAACACAGTATCTACTCCAGTGAAAAGTCAAAACTGCCAACTATTTCATTCAAATGATGACGAAAAAGGTCTTTCTTATGATTATATACTGTCATGAGCAATAAATTCTCTAGTACATATGTCACCCTGCACTTAAATATAAGAGAAACTCACCATTTATTGCCTGATGTACCTGGTGTATCCCAATTATACAATAGCTGGGGGGATGAGGTTAAAGGTGAAACGTAATTTTGCTTTGCTTGTTAATGATGTACCTTTCTATGAAATATCAGACAAATGTAACAACAGACCATTAGACCTCAACAAGTTGTAACACAGAAAAAATCTTATTCTTTTACTGTTACCCCTCCAACATACTATCCAACATACAGAAACAGAGATGCCAGTGTAAACTTTCAGTATGCATGTATTTATACTTCTTGATGTTTCTCCTATATCAACAGCTACTAGCACCTGCTTCTAAAAACAAATAGAACTTTTTATTCTGTAAGGATTTACTGCCAGAAAACTCTTTCAGCAATTTATGTAAGTAGGTATTTTAAATTCCTACTTACATAAAGTCTACGACATCCTGATCATTTAGGAAGAAACTGAACATTAATGTGCTACCACAGTTTAATAGGTCTCTAAGGTTGGCATAAATATATAAATATATATATACACACACACACATATATATACATACATACACACTAAATTCTACTATTAAAGACAATAACAAGGTTGGATTCAAGAGTTTGAATCTGGGGCAGTGGTTAATTCCAACTCCACTCATCATTATTTGATGTATGCTATGGTCACAGACACCCTCTTGTAGAAAATGGAATACGCTGAGAAAACAAGCAGGCCAACAAATGAAAATATAAACCTTGGTCCTCTTGGATCAGCATACTATAGCTGGTCACCTATTCCTGTTTTCATCAGTAGTGTGATCTGAACAGAACTATGCTTTCAGGGCTCGATCAGCTTTCATGCCATGAGCTTTTTAAACTAGAGCTCAGTTATAACTTTGCTGCATGGCTAACAAAGCTCAAAATTTATGATCTGCCTCTTTATAGAGAGTGTGTGCTGATGCCCTCTCTTTTACTCTGTGCCCTACAGTTTCCTAACTGCCCCACCCTGCCCTCTACCCTTGCTTTACAACCTTTGACTGCTTGGTTCCCCCCTCAGTAGCTCTAGTAAGAGCTGTGGCACAGGAGGACTTTGCTCGCTTTTCTGAATGCACACAATGAAATCCTCTTGGAAAATGCCTGTCTTTCTTACTGATTTTAGTGGACAACAGTCAATTTTTTCTTCTTATTGTGCTTACAGATAGTTTTGAAGGAGGGCCATTTCCTCACACACAGACACTGAGCAACACAAACACACTTCCTCAGTTCTGACACCTATTCCTTCAATTCATAGCAAGCTGCTTCAATTGTATCTTTTGATCCTCTCTCACAGCAGAAATTAACAAAGTGAAAGTACTTCAGTTTCTGAATTCTTCAAGGAAATATAAAGTCTGAAAACAAAACAAAACAAAAATCTGTGTAACACCAATAACCTAGAAAGCATTCAAAATGTATGGAATAAAGAAAGCTACATTTTTATTATTGAGACTTTTGTTTGAAGACAGTTCCTCATATGCTAACCCAGGCTGGCCTAGAACTCACTATGTAGCCTTGACTCGTCTTTAATCCACAAAACTCTTCCTGCCTCAGCCTCCTAAATGTTAAAGGAATGGGACTTCTAAGAAGAACTTTTTTTAAAACAATACAAGCCAGGAAGTAAAATAATTTTATTAATAAATGTAATCTTTATGTTATGATCTATCACTTAAAGCTAAGTACTAGTAACAAAATAAGAAATCAGAACAATTTAGTGAATATTAAATATTTGTCCAGAAAACTTAAGTTATATATTCTTATTTATTATTTTCTATGCAAATAATTTATTAATCATTTCTGATAGAGGGATGTGGTAGGCCTATCTGTTATCCAAGAACCTGGGACATACAGACAGAAAGATCAGGAATTCAAGCCATCCTTGCTTTCATGGTGAGTTTGAGGTTAATTTAGAATTCATTAAACCTTGTTTAAAAAGCCAAAAAATTAACAACATTAATAACATCAACAACTCCTGATCATATTTATTAGACTTTTTCTTTTCTTCCCTATCTTAGTAGGAAGACTACATGGATCCTACACTGCTGGTACCAGCACCCAAGAACAGGAGCCTCAAAGACTGTGGACAACAGAGAAGAGATAGCCACAAGCTAGACAGGTTATTACTCATCAGTATTAATATTATTAATACTTAGGATAGAGTAAAAAACTGAGTTAATCGGCAGGTACAATAAGAATAATGAAGACTGGAGATGTAGCTTAGTAGCAGAATACTTGTCTAGCATGTCCAAGGCCCTGGACTTAATCTCTAAGATAGAAGAGGGGGGTGGGTGCAGAATGACAGAGAAGCTTCATACATCTTGAGGAGAAAGAAAACATGTGAATTCAGAACATATGTAAAGCATTAGATTATATTGATACATTATGAGGAGTTATGTCTTATCTATATACAGATAGCTACAGAAAAACACAGCTAGGAAACTCCCAGTATGCATTGAAAGTGGATGCCAACTAACCATTCCTTCACCAGAGCTTCACCCACTACTAACTTCTCGTACTCTGCCCAACAAGATCTATATGTATCTGAACATGAGGGAAAGAAAGATATTTTTCAAACAAAAGTATGTGTGTGTCTATGTGTACCTATAAATGCATATATCTATCACCTAGCTCGTCTCACTCAGAAAGCACAGGTAATTACATTACAACAGCAATGAAAACTCTTAAGTACCCAGATCCTGGCTATAAAAACCATCTTCTACAACAATGAACATCAGCTGAGTGCAGGTCACAGGGTAAGTAACCAGTGATTTTGGAACTTCTTTCTGTACCAAAGAAATACTAAAAATGAGGAATAAATCAAAGAAGCAAAAGAGAAGTGAAAATACCCAAAGGTTTTCTAGCAAGCAAATCAGGAACCAAAGGAGTACCAACAGATAGTGATGATGCATCACTGCTGAATGCTAGTGAAGACAACAGAGATCCAGGAATATACACACTTGTGATAATTACTCTTCTGATGCTGTGATATAATATCATGAACCTAAAGCAAGTTAAGAAAACAGAAGTATCTAATTCTACATAGGCCTGTAATTACACTGGATCAAAGAACTCTTATAACTGCCCCCAGACTACGAGAGACAAAGAAAGAACTGGCTGTCTAAACAAACCCAAATTCATTTATCAACACCACACTGCCAAACTATAGACTCAGTTCTCTAAAAACCAGGTAAAGATTAACAAGCCAATCAATGGCAACCAAGAGGCCAGTGGTGACAGGTTCTACAGAAATATCCATTTACTCTCCACTCTAGTTCCTATGTGAACACCATATTCTGAATATAACTTCATTGCTTGATGAAAGAACAACATCGCAAATTACTAAGTGTTTTTAAAACAGAACTGGCTACCTACATTACGTTGGATCACAAATTCTCATCGCTTTGGCCTTCGAGAATAGAAACTCAGCTCAATGAGAGTAACCTTACATTTTCATATTTTTTACCTTTGTTATTTGAAGACAGAGTCTTAGGTAGCTCAGGATGCCCCTGAGCTTCTGATACTCCTTCTTCCACCTCCCAAGTGCTGGCATTATAGTGGCAGATGGTTTTATGTGGTTCTGGGAACTGAACTCATTCATACTATTATTATGCATAAGATGCACATAGCATAGTTTTATGCATGACAAGCAAGCACTGTACAAACTGAGCCATATTCCAAGCCCTTCTACATGTCTTTATTGTGGAAGGAGAGTACTAAGTAAATCCTTAAAGACTACAATCAACTTACCATAAATAAGCCATTTATTAAAACAGACATATTTGAAAAATCAAGATTTTCAAATCATACTGCATTTCTACCTCCTTTCTACAGAAACATAATAGACATAAAGTGGATACATAGAAGAAAAAAAGTGTATTCACAGGTCTTCTATTTAAAAGACTAAATCTGAGGTAACAATTACATGTTCACAATCAACACACCATAAATTACAAAGTCAGACCTTTACCTCTAAAATGTAAGACTTTCCAGTCTTAACAAATATTCAATTTCTCAAAAAAAGAGACAATTTTTTAAATTTTGGCAGTTCCTTTGTGAGTAAAATATATATGCCTAACAAGAGAGCAAGTAATTTATGTCCTAGTTTAGACAAAAGAAATTACAGGATATGTCTATATACATATGTACAAAGACATGAAGTATTCACAACAACTTGTTAGTAATAACTAACTGTATATAAATAACTCACTGTAGATAAATAAAGCAGTCTTGCAAAGAGTTCATATACATACTTGATATCCGACAGTATTTCTTTCTCAACTGTTTTCCGGATTAAAAACCCACTTTTCACTTTCACCCGATAGGTGATGTTACGAAAACTTAGCACATCTCCTGTAAGTGTCTTCATGTCACTAGAGTTCATTCCAGGAAGGCCGTTGGTGTTTCTCTGCGACATTGGTACTAAAACCTGCTCATTACTGGAAGACATCTTTAGGATTTCTGCCTTTCTGCAGAGGGAAAAGCAACAGTAAATTAATGGTACAAATAAAAGAAACGGTCAGCACAGGTAACAGTACTTTTATTTTTGGTTGGGAGTCTAGCCTTTAACAGCTGCCATCTCTCCAGTCCAAGATAGCAGTTCTTTTAAAGCAAGTCTTTAAAGAGTTCTGATGATTTACAGATTCCTTTTAAATGGACATTCTTCTCACAATCACTTGGATAAGAACCACCTTAGATCAGGCAACATGCAACAAACACATAACTTTGAGGATGTCAGCTCCCACTGGCTGTCAAATGTCTTAGAAATAAGACCTTATTTAGTCAAAGAATATGCAAAGTATTCAAAACTAAGGAAATTGTAAAAGGATGGGAAAGTGTTCACCTTGTGTAGCTTTATTTTTTTTTTAATTTATTTATTTTTATCTCAATCACAGGTTGGGTACTTTGAATCCCAGGCGTA
>JAQQSO010007519.1:0-10557 GCA_028658305.1 Pachyuromys duprasi | reverse complement strand
AATCTCTTGTGTCAGGAGTATTCTTCAAGAAGATCAGGGATTTCCGGTGGTTTGTGGTGTGTGTTTTGTCTCAGTTGATCTCTGTTGTGGGCTCTGTGTGCCCAGCTTCGTGCTCTGTGCTAGAAGCTGTGAGCACTGCAGGCTGGTCACCCTTCTGGTCTGGAGTCTTTACTCCTTACTCTGTGCTAGAGTCTGAGTGTCCAGGTTTGAGATGTCAGCTGGTGGCTGTGGACTCTGCCCTGGGCTTGCTGCTAAGGGCTCTCCCCTGGAATGGAGATTTGGCGCCTCCTTTTTGCCAGGGGCTGTGCACCACGGTCTGAGATGATATTTGGGGCACACACAGTGGGTTTGGGTTTGTGTGCATCCGCTGTATGCAGGGCTGTCAGAAATGGTGCCCGGGGCCTTCTCTGTCTGGCCCGTGGACAGACACCCGAACTGGGGTTTTTGTTGGGGATGCATGCAGCTTTCGCCCTCAGTGTGCAGTCTGGTCAAGATGGTCCCAGGATCCTCTCAGCTGTGGGTTGAGACAGTACTCGGGTTCTTCCCAGACCCGCAGGCGGACTCACACACTGACTGAGTTTTTGCTGGGGAAGCGTTCGGCCTTCGCCCCTGCAGTGTGTGGACTGGTCAAAATTGTCCCCCAATCCACTCAGTCTGTGGTGGTTCCAGTGATCGGTTCGCGCCCGCCGCACACCCGTGGGTTGATGCAGAACTCGGGAACCTCCCAGGTCCGCCAGCGGACTCACACACTGACTGAGTTTTTGCTGGCGGAAGCATTTGGCTCGCGCACCGGCAATGTGCGGACTGGTCAAAACAGTCCCCCAATCCACTCAGTCTGGTGTGGTTCCAATGATCGGTCCGAGCCCGCAGCACACCCGTGGGTCGAAGCAGAACCCGGGTGCAGTGTGCACTCGTAGGGCGCAGTTCAGTGAAAATGGCACCCGGTTCCTCCTCAGACTGCCTGTGAGACTGTGCGATCCAGTCTACAATGGCAGGTGCGGGCACCCAGCCGGCTGCTTGTCCAGATCAGAGCTGTGCACCGCTGGTCACCGGGAAATTTCTCCAGGTAATAACTGGGTGTCCCTAAGGTTTTCCCACTTGATTTTCTCACCGTAGGAGTTCCGCTCACCTGGCACTCACAATGCTGGCGTTTTAGGTCCCAGAGTTCAGTCTCCTGGTCGCTGCATTGTTTCTGCTCTCCTACTCCTCAGACACAGTGTTCTTTCGTGGCAGCCATCTTGGATCTCCCCCCTATTTTTCTTACACATGACCAAACCCCCATCCTCTATCTTGGGTAAGGAAGTGAAGAATCTTGACCATCTAGTTCTGCTCCACCAAAAAACATATCCAAAACCCAAAACACTAAGAAATAACACCAGTCAGGGTTAGGTACTCTTTCTCTGTGAACACTGTGAATCTTCTAAACTACTACTAAACACAGAAGGATCTGGGAGTCAGTTGGTTTGGGGCTTAAATCCCAGTGCTACCATATATTTAAACATTGACTCTAGTACTTCCAAGTCCACTTCTTAATAATAACATTTTTAAAAGATGTCATTCATGAGCCTGTATTAGATTTTATTGTAATGAAAACAAGAATTTATTTTGGTGGGAAACTGGGAAATTTAATTGATTAGACATTAAATGATATGGGAGTAGTATCTGTAATTTCCTTAAGGTGTGATAAACTTTTTAGGATATGTTCCATATACATAGACACACAAGTAACATTAAATGGGCTAAGCAGGCTTTATTAATACTTTAGGGTGTGTGTATAGCAATAATGTTCAAAAATAGTATTTTCTCAAAAATATAAATGAGGAGCAGAAAGGGGGAGAAAGAAAGACTAATTTTAACACTGATTAATACTAAAATTGTTGAAATTATTCCAATAAGGCATGTAGGTAATACCTATGAAAAAATAACTAATCCTTCCCAGGAAGTAAAATGATCTCAAAAAGTTGAATAGTTTCAGTAGCTTCAGGTTAAGAAGCTACTTCCAATAGCCTTAGTACAACTAGCAAATGGTAGCCATTTCACAGCAAGCTATAGATTTTCACCCAAATATATACTAAAATTGAAGCTTCATGGGTAGAGATGCTGAAAGTAGAATCAAAAATTTGCTTCATAGACTACTAAGTTTACTTTTTTTTTTTTACCTCAGACTCTTTGCTTGTCTCCTTCCTTGTCTTCTCAAGCACAGAGAGTAGGGCACATCTGTATTACCATTCTCTCACCAACTACAAATTCTGTATATTAAACAGTCTAATATCCATATTACTAAAGAAGCTTCTCAGAAAACTTAGATATTAATTATAGCTAACTAGATTCCTTAAAAATGTACAATATGGTTCAGAAAAGGGATAGAAAATCAAGAACTTTCTATACATACAGTCCTTTTAAAAAACAATGTAACATGCCCAGCGCCAGTAATAGTGTGTATTTCAGCATTAAGGCAAATGATATATTCTTCGTTCTTTTAGACATTATGTAATTGTGCGCCTAGAAGACATACGGATGTATTCTCAGACCCTGAATACACTGTTGGTAATGTTCACTTGTTATTGCTTTTCCCCCAAGAATGTTGATCCTATATCAAACTTGTGAAACATAATTTTTGGTTAACCTAGATACACTATTTTCTTTTACAGTATCTAGATGGAATCATACTGTGCCAACATCATTTTCACCTGACATCTTCCTCGGACCCCCTAGGAACATGTAATCTTTACTATACTTTTCATGACAAATTTCTGTGTCTTAGTATGTATCTTTTCAACCTAATCATTATTGCAACTATCTTGAACATGAGAACCCAAGAATGTACTCATTTGGAAAAAAATCATTACAAATACGAGGTTATATCTGCAACTACTCAATTTTAGGTATACACAATCAAGTTTAGCATTTTGTTCCCATTTTGTGGAGTTATGATGAATACTAATGAGAAAAATCACCTTACCATAGTTCTACAGTATTCTTGGAAATCAGCACTATAAGAAAAATGTATTTTATGTATTTTTCCATTTTTGTGTTCCATGTGCCCTGATAGAAGCCATGTTTAAGTTATCAACACTTAACTAGCACTTCAGCATTTTTCTGAACGACTACTTTTGCTAAACTGGCACGAGGAACATCTACCATCCCAGAAGTCCTGGGCTTCCTACTTTGACTTAGTTTAAACCCAAACCATGTAATTTAGAAGTTACCATTAAATATCGACACCACAGTTTAAGATCTCTCTACAGCTCTTGGGAAGACCTGGGCATCTCACTTCATATTCATTCATCCATCAAATATTTATTGAGTCTTTTGATCCCAATACAATTAGCATTTGTAACCAACACAGACTTTCTATAAATTATAAGATAGTCTTTCATGCATACAAAAATCTTTTTCTCTCCACTGTCAAATCTATATAAAACAGTTAAATAATTAAGCAGCTTCAGCTGAAATTTTATCATCTCTAATGTAAAAAGACAACCTAAATAAACCTGTAAGCATATAATAATTACATAAATTAGCAAGAGCTTTAGAAGTATATGTTTTTGAACTGTGGATACACGCTTTTCTATTATATGATTTTTTTTCCTCCATAGCATGTTATCAGAAAGTCATATTACTGTTTTTTGCCTCCTCTAGATTATAATCAGGGATGTAATCTTCATGGGCCACAACAGCACTGCACTGTAACATCTGACTAGAATTGTTCTTCATATCTAGCACCAATTCTAAGTGAACACTTAAGTTTTTTAAGGTTATACTGACAAGTGGTTAAAGCATTTAGAAATTTCTTCTATAACACTTTGGGTGTTTAGTCATTAACTAAATACTGAAATGAGTTAATCCTCAAGGAATGACCTGTCAGTTTGTCAGTGATGCTGAATCTTTTCAATCTAGAACTTAGAGACAGTGATCTGTGCCATGTATACCTTTGTAACCCTGATGTTCATCATTATGTCTCACTGTCGTTAAGCACTTGAGATAAATGAATGCATCAACCAAGAATGTAGATTTCAGTGGACCAGATCGTCTCATGGGATATACAAGCGAAATGTTGCAATTATTGCAGTCATTTACCAGGAGTGCTTCTTGGTATTGCAACCTACATCTTACCTTCAGTACAGATCATTATTGTTACTGCAGTTTTTATAATGTACAGCTTGTGAGGGCAGTCATTTTAATAACCCTCCTGGGACTTATATGCTCATCTAGAAATTGAAACATTACTCTCTACTATGTAAGTTGCATGCCCAAACCATGCAACTAGTTAGGATGAGCCTAGGGTCAATTTTAGAATATTCTATCCAAGTGTGGTGTTGTCTCCACATTTAATTGTGAATAGTATTAATAATATCAATCATTACTATAGCTTTCCACCAGCTAATATTACTACAGATGATGATGTAAGACCATTAGCTATGCCTGTGTCCAGGAACTCTCCGATAAACACACTGAATATGAAAAGAACTGACTTTCAGAACCAGCAAATATAATTCTAAATAATATGCTTTTTACCAGTAAACTAGCTACAATATAAGTTTCTATTACAGACAGCCAATAGCTACCTATCTCTTTTCTCTTTTTGATAACTCAAATAAAATTTACTTCTAAAACTTAATGATTTTTCTCATTTTATAAATAAATGACTCACATTCTTAGAAAGAAATCATTAGTTTCACAAAATTTTGGATTATTTTGTATTACCTTGATATCTAGAACTATATAAAGTATGGTTGGTCCTAGGTAAATATTTACTTAATCACATCTTGCCCAGTTTTGAAACAAAGTATATTTTAATTACAATTTCTAGAACTAGGATTCATTTGATATTATATCCAGTAGTTTCATCTTTGGCACTTCATCCTTGAAAGAATAACTTGTCACAAGGAATAAAGTCATGCTTTGCACAGGACTAGTCAGTAAGACAACCAAGAGATCTGGGAAAGCATCACTAGGCTTCCCTAGCAGAAGGTGAACAATTCTTCTGCAGGTAGCAATGAGAGGGCTGGGAAGACACAGAGTCAAGGAAATAGTTATGACCAGAAGCACTTGAGGAGAAACAAAAAGAAACTGTTTGATAATCAGCATGTTCCTGTCATGGTCACAATGCAGTAGCAAAAGGAAATGACAAGCTAATGGGAACCCTAGTGAGAGACAGCTGGCATGCGTTTCCTCCAAGCTGTAGCTTAAATGATCACTGCCATTTGTATCAGAGTGGTCTAGAGTTTTCAGGTAGCCATGGTTCTCAGGCTTCTCCTGCCTTGGGTGGGAGAAGGGGTGTCCTCAGCACAGTCAAACCAATGCTAAAGAAAAATGATGAGAAAGGAATCCCTGAAGAACAGAATGGGTCTCTACATGAATTCCAAACAGAAATGAAAGCTAGTGCCACCTCCTCACTCATAAGAATGCTCTTATAGTTGAACTCCAGAAGGGTTGGGTGCAGAGAAATACCAGGCAGCCTCACAGCCACTCAGAGCACTTGGCCAGAAGAGGGGGTATATCAGAAATGTCAAGAAGCAAAATTTAGCAGCAAGTAAGCTTTGTAACTTCATGCAGCCTTCAAACTTTCAAATTTTAATACCATATTATTAGCTCATACTATAAAATGCACTCAAAAGTATTCAAAGGAAGGCCATGTCTCTCTTGAACTATAAGTAATGTCCCAATATAGAATCACCTCAGAATATAAGCTGAAGATACTAACACCCCTCCACACAGACACATACGGATGACATACTATTCTGTCTATGTAACACTTACAATTCAAAGACACCAGACAGCTCCACAGAACCTCAAGGAAGCGATGAATAGGCATTGTGGTGACTTCCCAGAAACACCTATTCCTTGTGAAACATCTATTGTACTGATAACTGTAATTGTGGGCACTGGGGATCCAGAGATGAGAGTAATAGTCCAAGACTCAATCATATAAAGCCTATGTTCTTATGACAAAATAACAAAAATAAAAATAAGACATATTACATTCTGAGGAGCTAAGTATTGAAGATAAATGATTGGACCAAGACAATGCAGATACCCATTTAAAAACAACCTTTTCTTTTTTTTTTACACTGAGACTGTATTTTTTTATTAATTACAGTTTATTCAATTTGTATCCCAGCTGTAGCCCTATCCCCCATCCCCGCCAATCTTACCTTCCCTCTTCTTCTCCTATGCCCCTCCCCCAGTCCATTGATGGGGTGGGGGGAGGTCCTCCTCCCCTTCCATCTAACCCTATCCTATCAGGTATCATCAGGACTGGCTTCTTTGTCTTCCTCTGTGGACTGGGAAGGCTGCTCTCCCCTCAGATGGAGGCGATCAAAGAGCCAGCCCATGAGTTCATGTCAGAGACAGCCCCTGTTCCTGTTATTGGGGAACCCTCTTGAACACTGAGATGCCAAGGGCTACTTCTGTGCAGGAGTTCTAAGTTATCTCCATGCATGATCCTTGTTTGGAGTATCAGTCTCATAAAAGACCCCTGTGCCCAGATTTTTTGACTCTATTGCTCTCCTTGTGGAGCTCCTGTTCCCTCCAGGTCTTTCTATCTCCCCCTTTTTTCATAAGATTCCCTGAACTCTACAAAAAAGTTTGGCTATGAATCTCTTCATAAGTTTTGATACCCTGCTGGGTAGAGTCTTTCAGAGGCCCTCTGTGATAGGCTACTGTCCTGTTCCGTTTTCTCACTCTGCTTATATTCATCTGGTTAGCCTTTCTGAATGAAAATTGAGCATCTACGAGGTTCCTCCTTCTTGATTAGCTTCCTTAGGTATACAGATTTTAGTAATATTATCCTATATTATATGTCTAGTATCCACTTATAAGTGAGTAGATGGCTGGAAATAATCAAACTCAGGGATGAAATCAATAAATTAGAATCAAATAAAACTATTCAAGAATCAATGAAACCAAGAGCTGGTTCTTTGAGAAAATCAACAAGATAGACAAACCCTTAGCCAAACTAACTAAAAGGCAGAGAGACACTATCCGAATCAACAAAATCAGAAAGGAGAAGAGGGACATAACAACAGACACTGAGAAAATCCAAACAATCATTAGGTCTTACTTCAAAAGCCTATACTCCACAAATTTGAAAATCTAAATGAAATGGACAATTTTCTTGATCGATTCCACTTGCCAGAGCTGAATCAAGAACAGGTAAATCCCCTAAGGAATAAAGGCTGTCATCAAAAGTCTCCCATCCAAAAAAAGGCCTGGGCTAGATGGTTTCAGCTCAGAATTCTACCAGACTTTCAAAAAAGAGCTAACACCAATACTCTTCAAATTATTCCACAAAATAGAAACAGAACATTACCAAATTCATTTTATGGAGCTATAGTCACCTTGATACATAAACCTCACAAAGACCCAACAAAGAAAGAGAATTTCAGACCAATCTCTCTTATAAATATTGATGCAAAAATATTCAATGAAATACTCTCAAACTGAATCCAAGAAAAACCTGTTTTAAATGAGTAGAAGAGGAAGAGATGATAATTTAGGAAGCAATGAACAAGGCCCCTAGTTGTCTAGAGAAAGAGTAGCAGAAGGCCCTTAGATGAAGGAATTTTCAAAAAATGAGAATGAAGTGAAGAGGAGATCAGATAGTACAAAAGGTGACAGGTCAGTCAGTTGATTTTTGGCTGTTCTTCTGAGTCATGGAACCCCTGCACAGAGGTAGCCCATGGCAGTTCAGTGTCCAAGTGGGTTCCATAATAATGGGAACAGGGACTGTCTCTGACATGAACTGATTGGCCTGCTCTTTGATCACCTCACCCTGATGGGGAGCAGGCTTACCAGGCCACAGAGGAAGACGATGCATCCACTCCTGATGAGAGCTGATAGACTAGGATCAGAAGGAAGGAGAGGGAGACCTCCCCTATCAGTGGACTTGGGGAGGGGTATGTGTGGAGAAGGGGGAGGGAAGGTGGGATTAGGAGGGGAGGAGGGAGGGGTTTATGGGGAATACAAAGTGAATAAAGTGTAATTAATAAAAATTAAAATGAAAAAATATTTTTAAAAAGAACTATTGAAGTCTCTGAACATCGAAGTCCATGGTCTAATAGTTTAAAGGGTTAGCTCAGATTGGAGATTATATGCTACAGAAAAGGCAAGGATAGAAAAATAAGAAGTGCCAAGAGTTTTAAAATATGTAGCTAAGAGAAATGCAGGGACAATCACATCTAATGTAAGCATATATATTGAGTGAAATACTACTCATCTGCAAAAAGAATAAAATGCTACCATCAGTAGCAACACAGATAGAAAAACGAGCACCATATGTTCTCAGATATGGAAACCGAAAAGTTGATTTTACAGAAGTAGGAATTTTAGAAAAGTGCTTACCAGAGCCTGGAAAGAGTATTAAGGAAGCAGACTAGAGAGAGAGGGTGGTTCATGGGGACAGAGTTGCAGGTAGCTAGAAGAAATAACGTTTAATGTTCTATAGCTCAGCAGGACAATTGTGATTAAGTACAACTCATTACATACCTCCAAAGAATCAGTAGATTTTGATTTGAATGTTCTCAACACAAATGGTATATGATACACATATCAAATAGTATTACCTGATTGATACACATTGCAAATGTGTATATTGAAGTGTCCCACATTGCTCATAAATGTTTAAAAACAATCTGTCTCAACTGAAAAGTTTTAAAATTATATTCAGAATATATAATGTAGGTATGGATCAATGGCTTGCTGCAGCTCAGTAGTGGTGAAGGTAGGAGACAATGGTTGAAGCCTGGATTTACTGTGAAAACAAGACATTATAATTCATACTGGATGAATGTCCATTTCATATAATTCTTTTGGTTTCAATTGAAGATACATAAAATCTTTCTCATTGTCCTTGAATACAACACCTTCAATTTAAGATTGGAATGTTCATGACACTTGAACCTTTTTGTAACTCTTTTTCCAGTTTAGCCAACTTTTTAGGTACTAGTTTAGAGGCCTTTTCATCTAAAGTAAAGATAAGGACATTTCAATATTTGGTACAGAAATAGAGATGATTTCAACCTGCCTTTTGATGTTTTTGAATCCTCACCTATTAGAATGAAAAACCTCCCACTACCACACATTACATTTGAAGGCACACAATTATGTGTGGAGCTTAATACATCCTCCTGGCATCATGACTGCCTGTTTTCACCTAACTGTGCATCTGCAGTACCCATATGATCCCTGGGAGGTAAATTGGCTCCTGGAGAGACTGAGGCAATGAGACATAAAAGGCTTGCCAACGGTCACTGAGATCACAGCAAGAAATGGTTTTAGCCTCACGCTCAGCACTGTCCTTCCTTAGTCACTCAGCAGCTCTTTCCCTGAAAGGCTCTACAAAAATATTCATGAAGAGAGCCAGATGGATTTATCATAATTGACATTTTTTGGTTTAAAAGTATCTGAGAGACAGTTTGCACATTCCATAAAATGAAGGGGCGGTGGACTTGACAAATGTGAAATGCTATGCTTGTGGCAGTTTGCTTTCTGTCTAATCAGAAATTGTTTTTATTGTTGCAAGTGAGACCTACAATCTGTACTTCTGAATACAATTTCAAAAAAATTATGCAGGCCCCAGTACAATTGGAGCTCATGTCAGCAAACTAGTAGGTACAGTTTTGTACTAGTGTTTAACTATTTCTTCTTCTTGCCCCTTCTGTTCAAGCTTCTTGAAAGGAACAAACTATTTATCCAAACTAAGGAGTAACTGAAATTTGTGATCAAAACTTCACTAGCATGCATGTGTCCTTTGGTTCAGTTCCTAGTAAAACAACTGAAATGGGAAGGGAGACAGGGAGGAAGCTGTGCGCAGTTGGTTTGTTCTCACTTGCCCTTTCTTTTGATTATGTTCATTTTCCCCACTATCTTTTCAGGATTTTTGAGTTGAACAGTCCTCAGAACAGTCCTACAACACAGTCACAGAATGTCTCCCAAAGAAGCACATTATTGTTAAAAGATGAATCTTCACAAAGTAATTCTGAACTCAAAATGGTAAATCTTAAGTGACAAGTGTGTAGGCTGACTAGTATTCCCACAAATTCATGTTCTCAAGGAATCTTAGAAGGGAGTCATATTTAGAAATAGGGTCTTCTCTGAGATTTTACCTTACACCCACTAGAATAGCTAAGATCAAACACTCTAGTGACAACGAATGCTGGAGAGGTTGTGGAAAAAGAGGAACCCTCCTCCATTGCTGGTGGGAATTCAAACTTGTACAACCACTCTGGAAATCAATTTGGTGCTTTCTTAGACAATTAGGAATAGTGATTCCTCAAGACCCAGCTATACCACTCTTAGGCATATATCTAAAAGATGCTCAAGTACACAACAAGGACATTTGCTCAACTATGTCCGTGGCTGCTTTATTTGTAATAGCCAGAACCTGGAAACAACCCAGATGTCCCTCAGTTGAGGAATGGGTACAGAAATTGTGGTTCTTTTACACAATGGAATACTACTCAGCAATTAAAAAGGAGGAAATCATGAAATTCGCAGGCAAATGGTGGGACCTGGAAATGATCATCCCAAGTGAGGTATCACAAAAGCAGAAAG
>JAQQSO010007518.1:0-10558 GCA_028658305.1 Pachyuromys duprasi | reverse complement strand
ACTACTTTTGCTCAAGCTGTACCCTGGGAATACCTTTCCCAGTCCTGTTTCTCTGTCCCCAGGAACCCAGATTCTCCCTTCCTCACCCCTGAAGAAGCAGGTTGTTTGTTTCCTTTCATCCCTACTGCCTTGTGAGACTGAGCTGTGTTGGGTTGGGAAGGAGGGTCTCTTGATGTGTTATGGAAGGCTTTCAATGAGCCAGGCCCTGTAGGTCATATGGCCAAGGAAGGGCAGTGTCTGGCATTGCCCCGCATCTTCAAGGTGAGCTCTGGTGGATGTTACCCCAGGGAGGCAGATAGGGTACAGGACTTTCCAGGAGAGGAAGTACAAGCAGGGCCAGGGGATTAGAGAGATGGCTCAGTAGTTAAAAGCACTGGCTGCTCTTCCAGGGGACCTGGGTTTAATTTTTAGCACCCCATGGCAGCTCATAATGTCTGTAACTTTAGTTTCAATAGCTCTGACACTTTCACACCAATGCACATAAAATTAAACTAAATAAACTTTTTAAAAAGAAAATGTTTGTTTAAAAATAAAAATCCAGTGTCAGCCTAAGCACACTGTCAGCCATCACAACAGGCTGCAAGTAGAAGCCTCCAGGTTTCTTCTCAGAGTACCACACAGCAAGAGTTCACTGCCAGTAACAAAAGTGAGTTTGACATCTTCTAGAGGGCTAGCCTTGGCATGCAGTCTTCAAATCCTAGACCTTGGTTCACACCCTGGGCCTTTGGCATGGCTCCATTTATTTGTTCCTGCTCATATGTGTACATAACTGTGGTCAGTTTGTCCAGCCACAGTGATGCTGGGAAGCAGAGGACCCGGGAACACTTCCTTCTGCAGTAGACAAAAGCAGCCCTGGCGGTGCCCTTAAGTTGTGGTCCACAGCATACTGTATCTAGGCTTAGATAAACCTGTCTTACATAAACTGGGGTGGGGACCAGATTTAGGGGCTGCCAAGATGGCTCAGTGGGTCAAGGTGCTTGCCACCAAGCCTATCAACCTGAGTTCACTCCCATAGGTAGAGGAAGAGTCCCAATTCCTGAAATTTCTCCTAACCTCTTCAGGCTCCTTGAAGTTGTCCTCTGACCTCCAAGTGCATGTGGGTGCGCGTGCATGTACACAAAGAACAAAAAACGTTAAGAACCAGATTTAAAAGAAAAGTTCTCATAGACCTGTTAAATAGGTTCTTTTTGTCTCCATCGCCCTTAGTACATCACAGACCTGGGCAGAGAGCCTTGTTCCAAGCCTGGTCCTGAGTTAGGTTATTTCCGAAGGGATCCAAATGGGTCTTTATGGAGAGGTCTCTGGGCTGGAAAGAATGCCGAGAGGTCTGGGTTCTCATCCTGCCCTAGTTGTTGCTGAGCATCTTCATCTCCTACAGCCCAACACTTGGTGCTATCCAGATCCATGAAGGTGGCAGGTGGCTGGCCAACCCTGACCAGCTCCATTCTTGCCATCTAAGACCTTCTAGCGTGTCTTGTAGCCTGGGACTGGGCTAGGATCATGGAGGTTGTTGTTTTTGAATTTAATTTTGAGACAAGGTCTCACTGTGTAGCCCTCACTGGCCTGGAACTGGCTCTATAGACTAGGCTGGCCTAGAACTTACAGAGATCAGGGCTCTGGGAGGGTTGTAGAGATTTAAACACTGCCTAGGGAGGGAGTGGGGAAAAGCCAGGCTCCTGCAGGCACCCATCAGATATGTATCTCTGATTGTCCTGTCCCCAGTAGCTTCCCAGGTGACCCAACTCCTGCAGGAATGCTCATCTGAGTTGTGATTTTCTTTCTTTCTTTACAGGACAGGGACGACGGGGAACCACAGACCAAGCAGCTCAGAGAAGAAGAAGAAGAAGATGTGAAACATAGGTAGAGCCTCTGTGGGGTTCTCCTCAGCCACACTGCCCTACTCTCTCCACCTGCATCTTCCCAGAGCTGTGTTCTGGGCTGGACATTGCCCACATGACTGCCTTATTCCGATCTAAAAAGATCAACCCTGTCACAAGTTAGGACTGTACCTATATTCCTTTCTTGCTTCCTGTGTGGTTCAGTGGTTATAACCATAGGCCATGTGGTCTGATGATCAACTCACACTTGCTTCTCAGCCTGCATTCATCCTTATTTCTTTGGTTGGTGAGATGGGGTATCTTATAGCACAGGCTGGCCTCAGCAATGTAGCTGAGACAGGTCTTGAACTCATGATTCTTCTGCGTTCACCACTCAGATGCTAGGATTGCAGGTGTACAGCACCCTCCCAGCTGGGAGTCAATCTGACACAGCTGTGCACCACTGTTCCCAGCTGGAAGTCACTCTCTGACAGGTGGAGCTTGGCTCAGAGCCTACGTCATCCCTCGCTTTGCCTTCACTTGCTTTATATAGTTAGAGCGTTTGCCTTACTTTATGAAACACTGTGTGTGTCTGGTTGAGCTGGTTTAAGTGAACTGTGCTCAAAATGTAGGATGGGCTTGACCAGCCTTCCCTCATGACTGCAGACATGAGGTCTTCCCTTGTAACTTGGAAGTACACTCCACAGAATTCCCATGTTGCTTTGCTTCAAAAAGATGCTGGGGACGCTGCAGGATATGTAGAACAGGGAATTGCTGTACCTCTGATCCTATGGGCCAGGACAGCCTGGCATCCCAGAAGTCTCATGCCTACTCTGTCCTGCTCAGCTCTGAGCTGGGGGTGTGGCTGCAGTTAGATCTTTATTTCCTCTGCCCCGGGCAGCCTCCTGCATGAACAGGTATTGCTGCTTGGAGGCTAAGTCTTGGTGTAGAAGGTAGGATGGTCCTGTGGGGCAGGCAGAGGAAGCCGGCTGTCACACCGGAACAGGCCCTTCCTATCACCACACCCCTTAACCAGGAATGTCTCAGAGCAGGCCCTCATCGCTGTCTTTTTCATCTCCAGCATCAGTTAGGAAGTCCTTTTACGTCATTCTGTTGGCAGTCCTTCAAGGTCCTTATTGTCTCTTTTGGGTTTGGAATATGGCAGTGGCTCTTTTCGGTAAGGTCTTACGGTGGTAGAGTCAGCTGCACTGTGCTCTGTGGTTTGGGGAGCCCCTAGCACCTCGGGATCTCTTTGCCAAGTGCCCCCAGACTTGTATTATTTTGGGGTAGGTACCTGCATCGTCACCCTTATTCTCAGTTACTACTGAGAAGCCAGGAGGTTCATAGGTTGTAGCTAGAGCCTTGAGACTCATTTCTGGGATGTCTCTGATACACTGGATGTCACTTCTCATCATCCTTGCTGAGAAAGAAGGGTCACTGGTGAGCAGTAGGCCGGTTGGTTAGTAAGAGACTCAGGTATCAGACTGCCCTGGGTTGAATCTCAGAGATGGTGCTGCAGCAAAGGGGAAGTTCAGGATTGAGACTCAAATTTAGAAATGACACATGATGCTACCAAGTCTGTACCAACTTCACAGCTTTTCTGCTGTGTGCTATGCAGGATGGCGCCGCTGCAGGCTCCTGGGAGACAGGTAGGTGGTGGCATTCCCTAAAGGGACACAGGCTGTTTACAAGAGGAAGTGTGATAAGCTGCTAGGTACTGTGAAAAACACTGTGAGCACATAGGAAGCAATGGCTGCAGATTAACGCTGGTGAAGAGACAAGGAAGCTGGGTCCAAGATGGCTTTAACTGTCTGTAATGTGTGTTTTATTTTTAAACAAAGACCAGAGGGGAGGGGGCAAACCCATGGCACAGTATAGAAAAATGTGGCTTTTCTTTCTTTCTGTCTTTTTTTTTTTTTTCTGGTGTTTTGAGACAGGTTTTCTCTGTGTAGCTTTAACTATCCTGTACTCACTTTGTAGACAAGGCTGTCCTTGAACTCACAGAGATCCTGTCTGCCTCTGCTTCCCAGATGCTGGGATTAAAGGTGTGTACCACCACACATGGCAAAATGTGGCATTTCTTGGCTCGAGGAAGGTAGGGACATAAGTTACGACCTTCTTCCTATGTGAGAAAGAGGAGGGGAATGCCTGGTTCCAGGTTGCTGTCCTGTGAGGTTTTGTCAAGGCCCTTCTCACTCTCTAGGTTTGAAAAGGTCATGTATGACAGAGCACTGGACTTATGTCCTTTTGTCAGAGCAACTGAGGACCAAGCACAGTAGACAGTGGCTTAGGTTCTGTTTTTCTCTCCTCTCTGGAGCTGTGAGCATGGTACAGCTTGTCTGGCTTGGGAATGGAGGCCAGTTAGCAAGGAATTGCACCTGCCTTTGCAGCTCCCAGAGAAAAGCAGGCTCTTCTGAGTGGAATGCCTTCAGAGCATAGGGCTTGACTCAGGGAGGCCAGGCTGAGTCTTGGCCACAGTTAGTACAAGGCCAGACCCTTGGGCTGGACCCTAGACTATGGTGTTCAGGGCTTGATCTCTCCAGGAAGAGCAGGATGAAGCAAAGGACAAGTACCCCATGCAGAAAGGGCTCCAGCAAGATGCCTGTGGATTCCAGCAGATCCAGACAGACCCCCGGGCCCTTAGGGAGAGGGTGACCTGATGGAGGGCTGGCCCTGAGGCTGGTCGCAGTTGGGCTCCTTGGAAGTGAAAATAGACTGCTTCAGCTCAGGTGAACTGGAGGAAGCCCAGCAGACAGCAGCCCTTGAGTGAGTGTCCTGTGGAGAACAGTGACTGCTTAGGCCAAAGCCTTGAGGAGAACATGCCTTGAGTTAGGCATGGAATTCTGAGGGCTGAATTTGGGTAGTCAGGCCCAGAGCTGGGAAGACAGACAGCACTTCAATTCCTAGGACCTCTACTCATGAGCCCCGACCCCAGTTTTACAGTGTCACTGTGGGTCCATCCTGGGAATGACACTGAGGGACTTACAGAATCTGCGTCTGAGTTCTGGGCTGCATGGACAAGGCTAAGCTGTGCCTGGTGCCTCCTGACCCAGACTCTCATAGGGAGGAAAAGGCACTCTTTCTCCCCTTCCTTCTCCACTTCTCTTTGGCCCTGACCTGGAGACCCCTCTCTAGCTGCCACCAGCTCTGAACTCTAATCCCCAGATAATCCAGGGACCTGCTGTCTGTGAGCACCTGAGTGCTGGCAAAGAGTGAGATCCACCTGCACCCTTGACACTGCACAGACACTTGGCTAGCAGCCTGTTGATTTGTATATGCAGATCATCATGCACTTAAAAACAAAACAACAACAACAAAAAAAAAACGGAGGCCCTGAAATAGTAGGATTCGAGCAGACAGAGTGGACTGGGGTTTGAAAGTCATATCTAGGTTAAGAGTCATGGCGTATAAATTATAGCTCTTTGCCCCTAGGGTCAGTCACACTGCCTCATCTGAGCTTTAGTATCTTCATCTGAACAATTGGAAGTGAAAGAATGCTTGCTTCCCTGATGGGGAACTAGTGCTGAAGCTTCTTTCCCAGCCATGCTGGGCTCTGAGCAGCAGCAAGACACCTGGAGGGCCTCCCTCCTGAGAGGGTTACCTACACGCAGAGTTTGAACCCACCAAAGTAACTCTTAGAGAACACATTTGCTATCTTTACAGCTAGGACAGTAGCTGGTAACAGCAAGGTGGGAAGGTGGGTGCATGGGAGTAGAAATGAGCGTGTGTGACCAGAGAGGGAGGAGCCAGTACAGAGCCTCACTCACTTGGCAGAATAGACAGTGCTGGAAGTAAGCCGAGCGGCCTCGTTTCACAGATTGAGCTGTCCAGCCAGGGTATGCAGCCCAGGAGTGCTGTGTCCGGCACCTTGGGGCCCCTTCCTCCATTCCCAGCCACGCTGGTTCTCATGTCCTGCCCAGGGTGCAAGATCTGCCTTCTTCCTAGCTCCTGTCACCCATAAGATGTTTTCCAGAATTGCTTTGCCTATTCCAGTCCTTTCTTTCTTTACAAACTTTACACTCAAACTGCATGTGGTGCTCACCTGCAAGGCTGAGGCAGGAGGATTGTTGCGAGTTTCAGACCACCCTGAGCTACAGCAAGGCGGTCTGCCCCTGCCTTATGCAAAGGCAGGTCACAGGCTAAGTACGTGCTGCTCCATTGTCTGGTTGGCCACAAGCCTACTCCCACTTTCAGGATGTAGGTGTCCCTGGCACCAGGCAGCGGGATGGCGCTCCCAAACCTCCAGCCTGGAAATAAAACACGAAGCTCGTCTTTCCTGTCAAGTTCTCAGGAGCCAGCTGGGAACTGGGAAGACCAAGTTAAGAAAGGGCTGAATCTGAATCCAGTGGTGAATCTGAGTCACGTTGTGACTTGCAGTGGGCATGTCTCTACTGTGTAGAACGAGAGTGGGAACTCGCTGGGGCCTTCCCTTTTTGTGTGAGAAAAAGGATCTTATGTGTCATGATCTTCCATGCTTGTGCTTTCAGAGTCCTTTTCTGAAATCTTCTGACCGCTCTGGGCAGGGTGTGGTGTATGGGTGGGGTAACCACAGTCAGGCAGGTGAAGTCACTTGGCTAAAATCTCCCAGCTGAAAGGGCACAGGGCTGACTCTGGGCCCTTCCCTGCATCCTGTCTGATGCGTAGGGTGGGAACAGTGATCTCATGCACCTTCTGTGTCACCAATGAAAAAATGAAGCTGTCCCTGTTCTCTTCATGGTCCCCATGAAGAGATATGGTCCTGCCCCACCCTCTTGGCCTTCAGGGCTACTCCACATGGGAAGGAATCCTGGCCTCTGTCCCGTGTCCTCTAGACTCAGGTCAAGGGTAGGCTAAAGGGTGCAGCAGCCCTGTGAAGAATCAGTCAGGCATTTGCAGGCCTGGGCAGCCTAGTAGGGTGAACTCCACTTCCTCCTGCAGTTTTCTGTGGAGTTACAGTTGGGCCTCAGTGTGAGGAGTGATGGACTTTGCAGGCCTCTCTTGCTGTACCCTGTTGCCTGAACTTTTCCTCAGGAGACCTGAAGAAACCAGATAGGGCACCAGTGACAATGGAACAGTTCCATCCAAGTCCAGCGTGGTGAACCAGCCAGTTTGTTGGACTTACTTGCATAAGAATTTGGGAGAGATTACTTACAGGAGCCTGGGTGACCCAGAGACAATTGTTGCATCACTCACTAGGCTGAGCCCAGCATGGGTGACTTCCCATGGCTGCACAGATGAAGTCTCCTGACCACCTTCTGGTTACTGTAGCACTCTCAGCTGCAGGGGCCAAGACTATCCAGCTGGGAGGAGGCTCAGGAGGTTGTGTCTGGAATCTCAGGTGAGAGAATAGTGTCCCTCCCTCATTTTATGTGGGACTGTCAGCAGGCACCATCTTAAGCGCCTCTTTTTTAAAAAGATATATTTTTTTATTCTGTATACAGTGTTCTGTCTGTGTGTACACCTGCATGCCAGAGTAGGGCACCAGAGCTCATTGTAGATGGTTGTGAGCCACCATGTCATTCCTGGGAATTGAACTCAGGACCTCTGAAAGAGCAGCCAGTGCTGTAACCTCTGAGCCATCCCTCTAGTTCCTTAAGAGCCCCTTGAGAGGTAATCACAACTGCTCTGATTAAGGTAGTAATGGCTGTTACTGAAGGACAGAATATCCATCCACCATAGGCCCCTTCAAGTAGCCATTGTGCCAACTTGCATCTGGGGGGGGGGGCAGCTCAGCTTCTGTAGTCCATATTTCTCTTAAATGTAAATATGTACACACATGGACACACACACACACATGAACACTTGTTTTGAGTTTTTGAGATAGTCACTGTGTAGCCCTGGCTGGTCCTTGCTTTGAAATCATAGTAACCTCAGACTCTAGAGAGTCCTTGTGTGCAAGATTACAGGTGTATACCACCATATCTGGATTTATATTTAAATTGCTGTTCAGGTATACCTTCAGTTTTTGTTTTTTGTTTTTGTTTTTTTCAGTTGTAAGAAATTTATACAATACAGATTAATGGGCAACTTAACAAGCCTCTCAATAAAAAAGGGCTAAGGATGTGGCTCAGTGAACACTTACATAGCCAAGCCAAAGGTTTGATCCCAGGACTAGAAAGAAATAGACAAATTAACACAGTTTGCATATCCTATTGTTTTATAAATGTTTTAATATGATAATATTTTGACTGTGGATAGACACAAATATGACTTCCTAATATTTCCTTTTCCTTTTTTTTTTTTTTTTTCTTTTCCCTGAGACTGGGTTTCTCTGTGTGGCCCTGGCTGTCCTGGACTCACTCTGTAGACCATGCTGGGCTTGAACTCATAGAGAGCTCTCTGCCTCCTGAATGCTGGGATTACAGGTGTTCGCAACCATGCCTGGCTGACTTCTTAATATTTCTAAGTACTGATTTATTTGTTAGCCCTCTATTTTGACATATCTGCTGTTTCAGAGAGAGAAAAGACTGTATGTGGGGATGGGACCCTGCACTGTCCTGCTAGGGGAGCAGTCTTCCGCTGCTCTCCAGCCCTGTTTCTTTTTTTTAAGATTTATTCGTGCTTTATGTGGATGAGGATTTTGCCTGCATGTATGTTTATGTGCATTACATGCATGCAGCATCCAAGAAGGCCAGAAGAGGGCATCAGATTCTCCTGGAGCTAGAGTTGACAGCAGTTGTGAGCTGCAATGTGGGTGCTGGGAACCAAGCCAGGGTCCTCTTCCAGAGCAGCCCGTGCTCTTTGCCCTGACCCATCTCTTCTCATTCTAATCTATAAATGCCCATTAACTGTTGTTTCCAGTGGGACGGGTAGAGAACTCAGCTAGTCAGTGAGAGGCTGAGGGTGGGGTTCTTTAGGCTGGATGTGACGGCAGGGCCCACTGGGCAGTCTGACTGAAAAGCTGCTGGCTGTTTATAAACTGTCCCTGGGTGCAGTGGTACACACCTGTAATCCTAGGACACAGGAGGCTAAGGCTGAAGTTTGGGATATTTCAAGTCCTGCAATTTCAAGTCGTCCTTCCCCACCCCCCACCCCATAAGACTGTCCCCTCTGCCTGGGGCTGACGATATCACTGGGCTCTTGTAAAGTTTCCTTGGCTGCAAAGCAGCCACTTAATGTCCTGAAGGACCATCAAGCACCAGTGACAGAACATCCCTTGGTTTCGTATTTGTGGTGTCCATGCTCTGATCTCATCTTGAAGGTCAACTGTTCTGATAATTTGGGGGCTTTACAACCAGGCACTGTGATCACATCATTCTTAGCTGGTCCCATCCTCCAAAAGGGTGTTTTTAGCCCAGGGTTGGGTTTTGGGGTAGAGGTCTGCCTCTAGCTGTTACTCCGCTGCTTAAGACACATCAGTGCAGACATTTTTGTTCCACTTGCCACTGCATGTTACTATTTCAGCAGTGATCTCCCTAGAGTGGGATCGCTGGGTCAAGGGCTTAAATGCCTTCATGAGTCTTGAGAGAAGCCACTGATTAGTCTCTAGACAGTAAGATCACTGCTTCTCCCTTGCTTTTTGTGGTTCAGCAGGGTCCGACCATGGGCAGCAGCCAGCAAAGCTTTGTTATTTATTCATATGGAGATGTGTGTGAGGAGGGCCTTAGAGCTCTGGTGTCTCTGTACTTTGGACATTAAAGATGAGAGCCTTGGGCCTAGAGAGCTGGCCCAACTGAGAAGAGCACTCACTGGCTGCCAAGGCTGAGGGGCCATATGAGAAGTCCCTTGTATGTGAAGCAAAGGTCACTGTCCTAGAAGTTTTGGGGCTCACTGGTCCCCTTTCCATACACTTCAGGCCTGTTCTCTGATTCTTGCTGCCTTCGGGGGCTTGGGTGCTGCTGGGGCCCTGCCCTTACAGTCCTCTGTCCTGGAAGCCAGCCTCACCTACATCTTAACCACCTTTCCTTTCCAGTTTCCTTTTCTGTTACTTGGCTGCTTGTGTATAGTAACCAGATTCTTTTATTGTTGTTTGTTTTGTTTTTTGAGACAGGGTTTGTCTGTGTAGCCTTGGCTGTCTTGGACTCACTTCGTAGACCAGGCTGATCAGAGATCCACCTGCTTTTGCTTCCCTGAATGCTGGGATTATCGGCATGTACCACTGTAATTACTTTAGAAATTTTGGAAATTACAGAAAACTAAGGAAGCTTTTTAAAATCCACCTAGATGTAAGCACTGCCTGCATTGTGTCCTGTACTATTTCCCATCCCACAGTCAACCCTTCTTTGCCAGCGTTATTTTCAGTGGTTGTGTAATGCCCTACCTCCTAACTGCAGCAATCTGGGATGACTTTATAGTTTACTGATGTGAAGAATTTATATGCTTCAGCATTTGAAAGATGTTAAAGGAACACTGGGAAATACGTTCCTTGGCTCCTGGCTTCTAAATTGGGAGTCTACCTGTAAGGCTGGCTTCTTAGCTATGGGTAGACCTCATTGCCATGGGGATGCACAGCCTTCCGGTCTACATACCACTGAACCATACATCACCATCCCTCACTTTCTCTTTGTATGGTGTGTCTTGGCATTCATTCTAAAAGGCCATAAAGAGTGTCTTCATTGTCACTTTACCATGTGACATTCTTCTGTTGCTACATTGTGGAGAGCTGAGGGAGCCCTGAGGGAATGTGCATTGTTGACATGGGCTTGGCCTCACAGGCATAGCAACCACAAAACCTTCTCCGGGTGAAGCTGAGAGGGGTAGCAAAGCTTTCCTCTGGTCCAGATGTGGATATGAATGTAGGCAGGTGTACGCAAACTAGCCAC
>JAQQSO010007517.1:0-10560 GCA_028658305.1 Pachyuromys duprasi | reverse complement strand
CTCATACAAGACCCCTGTTCCCTGCTCAGTTTGGTCTTTGTGGAGCTCTTGTTCTCCCCAAGTCTCACCAACCTCCCCCAGATCTCTCATTACTTCTCGCCCTCTGCCAGAGGCTTGATCTCGAGTCTTAATATCTGTTCTGATACATCGCTACATTGACCTCCCCAGAGGATCTCTTTGGCATGCTCCTGTCCTGTTGCTTGTTTTCTCCGCCACTCAATGTCCGTCCCATTTGTTCATTCAAACAAGCATTGATCATACCAACCTGGGTCCTCCTTCCTGTATATCCTCTCTAGGTGTGTAGATTTCAGCTTGACCTTCCTATCCTATAGGTCTATATAAGTGAGTATATACCATATGTTTCTTTCTGCTTTTGGGATACCTCACTTAGGATGATCGTTTCCAGGTAAATAAGAAAAACACATATTATTTAAGAAATGGACAAAACACCTCTGTTTACTCGTGTTGGTGAACTTTCTTACTGAGTGGTGCAGGAATGAAGCTGTCTGACCCTCACACTCATGGGGCTCTCTATTGAAAGCCCATCCCATCTGCTGGTTCATGCCTGAAAGTCTAATTCTGAAAAAAAAAAAATCAGGCAGGAAACCCAAGAATCCACCTCCACCTTAGATAGTGTGATTTCATAAGAAAGGCATGAGCTGCAGAATGAAACTGGGAAGAGAGAGAGAGAACATATATAAGAGACAATAGGACAGGAACAAGAAAAGCTGACTTTGCTGGGCAGTGTCATGGAAGAGGGAGGAATGACTTCCTCCCCTCCCTCATCTCTCACCATTTATGGCAGGCAAGAAAGCTGACCCCAGGGTCATGAGGGTGGAAGAACTGGCCATATCCCTCACAATCTGTAATATTCAGGAGAGGAAGCCCTGTGCCTAGCTTAGGTTGCAGGATAGAGCTGCTCCTGCTTGCAGGGGTTGCAGGTGAGCTGACCCAAAAAAACATGAGAACCAGAGAGCCATCAGGCTGTCAAGTTCAAATACCTCTCAGGCCCAGATCAAGGGCCTTACCCAGCATCTACCTCATCAATGTACTGCTGGAGTGTGTGAAGGGGCTGGTCATACAAATCCAAAACTACAGGATCTCCATGACACCGGGCAATAACAGGATATCCAAGAGGAGTCCCAGTGAGGTTCCAGGATCAATAGAGTAGCAGAAGCCAGAGGCCTTGTACATGACTAGCTACATTTGCGATACATTTGCAAGCTAAGAAGTACAGACAAAAGGGTGTGCTGTGGGACACACTGAGACACACTACAGTTTCCTTAACACAATTTTTTTCCTGTTGGATGGGAGGGTGGAGGCCAGGGAGAAGAGAGAAGGAGAAGAGTGGGATTGGAGTGTATGGTGTGAAGTTCACAAACCAATAAAAATTAAGAAAGAAGGACACACAGAGATAGAAAGATGCAAAGACAGGGAGAAAGAAAGGAAGTCCACGCCTCAGAATATCTTAAGGTAATACTGAAGTCTGAATGTTTATAGAGACCATAGTTAAAATAAGTAAACAAATGTTAGAAGGATAATTCCAATCAACCATGAAACCAAAATTAAAAATTTGAATTAAATGTAGTTTGGGATTTTGCTACTGAGAATGAAATAAATTACAATCCTTAAGACTCTGATTGATCTCTAACTAGTTGGTGAATGTCAATATGATTTTTTGCCTCTGAAAAGTTTTTTTTAATTTATTTTAATAAGCCACAAATTCCCTTATAAAGAGCTTTACTTAAACCTTTAACGTTAAAAAGATTTGTAAAATGAAATAATAAGACTGAGAAATTAGAAATGTGAACTAAGGGAGAAAGCTCCTTAAAGGAGCAACATTTGTTTCTATTCAATCATTTGCCAGAATTCTGTATCTGAGCATGTTATAGTGGAGCAAAGATTGTCATTTATACTGAAGAAAGATTCAGAACTTTCTTTATCATCAGTATATTTTGAAAAAGTAAAGTGTACCCGACTAACTGTACATCTGATCAATTAAGTTAAAGGCACTTCCCTGTACAAATCATGAGTTTCATAAGTCCATACCTTTCAGGTAGACAAAAAGATTCCCTGATCTTCTCAACATCATTCCCTTTCCTAACATTTGTGTAGAAACAGAAATGACTAGGCCAGCAAGGTAATTCAGCATGCAAAAGCTCTCGCCATCAAACCCAGTGACTTGAATTCAATCCTTGGGACCCACATTGTGGAATACAAGAGTTGTCTAATGCTGATTTGACCTATGCACTTGTGTAGTTTCATACACATACAAACACACACAAATAGGTAAATAAAAATATATAATAAAGATAGTGGTGTTAACATATCTGAAGGATGTATTCAACTTCAATGGGATAGCAAATGCCACTGAACATCCTGCCATACCTCTTGAAGGGATCACTATGAAGGAATTGAAATGAAGTGAGAAAGTTTAAAGGCTGTCAAAGCCAGTTCATAGTAAGATATCAGTCAGCAGAATAAACATTAGCAAGGCTGTCTCTTAAAAATGTGGTTAAAGTGAAAATGTTTTTGTATAAATGCTTTTTTATTTTTATAATTTATTCATTATATATCCCAATTAAAGACCCGTCCCTCAATTTCCCCTAGTCACACCCTCTTCCCCTCTTCCATCTAGTCCCTTCCTCTAGTCCACTGAAAGGTGGAGTTCTCCACTCTTGCCATCTGCCCATAGCTTGTTAAGTCTCATTAGGACTGCCTGGATCCTCGTCCTCTACGGCCTGTCAAGGCTATATCATCAGGGGTGAGTGATCAAAGAACAGTCAACCAAGTTTATGATAGAGGCAGCCCCTGCTCCTCTCACTCAGAGATCCACATGGAGACTGAGCTGCCAATCAGGCACATCTGAGCAGGGGTTCTAAGTCCTCTCTATGCATGGTCCTCTGTTGGTGCATCAGTCTCTGCAGGATCCCCTGAGCTCAGATCTTTTAGTTTTGTTGGTATCCTTCTGGGTGTCTTGTCTCCTCCATATTAATATAAAAAGTCCTCTTCAAGGTTGGAGAGATGGAACAGTATTAAAGTTATTGTGGCACAAACATGAGTTCAGATCCTGAGAAACTATGTAAAATGCCAGTTGTGGTAACATATACCTGGAATTGTGGGACCGGAGAGATAGAAGCAGGAGGATTCTTGGTGCCTCCTTGTCTAATTAGTTTAGTCAAATTAATGAACTCCAGTTTAGGGGAGAATTGCTGTCTAAAAATAATTGTAACAATAATGTAGAACAGCAACAGGGAAAGACACTCAACAATAACCTGATGCCTCCACTTGTGTACATGCACACACCTGTACAAACACACACACACACACACTTTGAAAACAAAGAGAGTGAAAATGTCTTAAGCATGGAGGGAGATGAGGCAGGAGCAGGGGGTACTAGGAAGTGAATTGTTCTATCAGAAGAGCTGATCAGCTGCCCATTGGAACTATTAGGCTCATTTCCTCAGAATCAAGCCCTACACCGTTTTCAAATAGAGTTGAATGGAAAGGGAAAGAAGTTTCTTTCTGGAAGCAGTTTCCAAGAAAGAGATGACTACACATAAAGTCTCAGATTTCAAAGATAACAAGTAAATTATGCCACCACCTGATGGAAACTGCACACAAGTCACCTGACTTTATTCACTTGGGTGTTCTCTGAATGACTTAATTGAAACTAAACTTAAGAAGACAGTGATATAGTTTAAGCTTTATTTAAAAGTAAGGACATTGCTATTGAAACACACACCATCTGGTTCCATTTTTTCAGAAACATACCTGCTTTATTCTTTGCTTTAATTCCATGTTAGGGACCCTTTCATGCCTTGCTCAGTCTGCTTTCTTACAAATCCAGGACCACCTACCCAGGCGTGGCACCACCCACAATGAGCTAGGCCCACCCCATCAACCATCAATCAAGAAAAATAACAGGCAAGTCTAATGGGGCACTTTTCTCAGTTGAGGTTCCCTTTTCTAAAATGACTTCAGCTGTGTCAAGCTGACATGAAACTGAGCCAGCACAGCAACCTTACTAATACACCTGCTAGAGTGAAGAATGTAGAAATTTACATAGACACATAAATGTGAGTTATTTGATATTTTGATATTATAATGTACTTGCATTTCCCCCTTCTTTTTCCCCTCTGAGCACTCCCATATAACTCTCACTGTTCTCTTTCAAATTCATGGCCTTTTTTCACTGTTATTGTATTCATATATGTATATACGTATTTATTCCTCCTAAATAAAACATGTTCAGTTCAAATAATCTCACATATTTGTCTGTTTTCAAGGTTGACAATTTTGTACTGGACAGCCAATCGGTGTGCTCTTCCCTAAGGAAGATCTCCATTTCTAGCTTTCCTCAGCTGTGTAGTTCTTTGTGTAGGGTTACTGCCTCATGGACTTTTCCTTGTCTAGTATGATATGTTCATTGGTAATATCCTTGTTCAGTTCAGTTTAGGCAGTAATGTTGTTGAGTCTTTATGAATGTAGCTTTTGATGTTTTTAGGAAACAAACTTCCTGATCCTCTGGCTCTTATAGTGTTTATACACCCTCCCCCATAATGTTCTCTGAGTCTTGGGTATGTGAGTGTTTTGTAGATATATCTACTGGGACTGAGCTCCATACCTCCTCATTTTAATTTTCTGTGGTAGTTTCCTCCCCAGATACAATATCTATAAAGCATATCAATGAACAACATAGCTGAATAACCCTAAGAATACAGTAGTGGCACACATACCTTGGTGGTAACCAACAGATCTTTAATTGGACTTAAGATTTGCTCAGTAAAAGGGAAAGTATTCCTAGTAGTAGAAATGTAGCTAAGTACTCAGTGTTAGTGAATCCATCATTATTGAAGCAGAATCTATAATTTCTAATTTACTAAACCAGCATAATGTGTAACAACAACCTAGAAGCATTTGTCTTTCTACTCACAGATAAGAGTTACTCGAATTTATACCCTGAAGACATGAGAATATTTTTGTTTCATAGAATTTAGTGACAAATGATGGGCTGTACTATTTTGGTTTTAGATGATATCAAATAGTTCTACCTAGGAATGGATAAGGGTATCTAGTTGCAAATACTATGGCCTCATGCTATTGACAATAATGATGACATAGGACAAAATATTTTTAAATCAGTGCACTTGTATTATTAACTGAGTTCAACAAAATACACTAAATTCAGATAAAATGGAATGATAAAATAGTTAGTGCAAATATGGATTTTATGCATCTTAATCTGGTTGGGCTACAGAAAAAAAAAAGAATATATCTTGTGTTCATGGTTGATCATGCCTGTAAACCCAGAATTTGCGTATAAGACAGAAGAATTGCAACCATTTCTTGGTCATCATTTGATACATATTTCCAAGTGAGCCTAGATTACACATTGAGACCATGTCTATATAAACAAATTGAATGAATAAACAAACAAAAAAACAGAAACAAACTAACATGTGTTATAATTTGATGAGACTATACAAAGTAGAACTCTACTTCTGATTTAGATACTGAGAACTTCAAGATCAAAATACTAGAAGTTTTAGCACCTAGAAAAATATACTTTCTGTTTAACAATTGTACCATTTCCTAATACAATGAGCAAACATTCTCTCTGGAGCTTTTGAAAATAAGGGAGAGGAAACCATCAATTTTCTCACTTCTAAATCTCTTCCCAAAGGCGCTTTCCCAGAGCATCACTTTCTGTGTTAAGATTTTAGCAGAAGAAATGGGGGAAAGTAGTCAACTAAACAGTATAGTTGACTAAAAGTCAAACTCAAGGAAACCTAGCAATGCTTTTTGAGGTCTAAGCTTTGAATCCAGGGAAAAAGGAGGGAGCAGGATGCCTGGATATGGAAGAGACTGAAAATCTACAGGGAGAAAATCCATGTATAATCAACATCAGATAAGCCTCTGAGCAGACAGCTGCCAGGAGGCACAACCCAGCTCATCCTGTAGACAGATATGGAGGTGTAGACCAATACACAGATCAGGATGCAGACCAAGTGGAATTAGGAGCACATGTCTACAGCTAGGCACACACTGGTAGGCTGGTGATGGCAGAGGCTCTGGCATCTCACCTCAAGGCCAATTTTGGACAGATCAACAAGTGGCATTCTGCCAGAAACATAAATAAAGTTACAAAAGTTATCAAGTTTATAAAGTTATAAACCAGTGTTGACTTTGGGTTTTGCCAAACATTTGATGTCACCAATTTCCTCTGAATCATAACCCAACCCTATGTCCAGTGTGAGCCATGTTATAGCTGAAGTGTACTCAATGTCACTACATTGTCTAAACTGATGTCTATAGAATTCTTTATCATACATAAATTTCTAGCTTTTAAATGAATACTCCTCATACTATTACACAGTAACTGTCAAGTCTCTCTAAGAGGGGCACAAGTAGAGAGGAATAACCATGAATAGAAGACATAATTTAAAAGAGTGAAAGTGGGTATTTAGGTATAAATTTTGTTAAGGGGTTGTGAAGTGATCACCTAATTGACCAAACTTGAATTTGTAAACCTTGTTACATTGTTAAGCTGTGCAAAGATATGATAGGGACTCATTCCTCAGAAACAATCCCGAAAAGAAAGTCTAGGGTCAGGCACAGCACAGAAGAGGGAATGCAAATCTAAATGAGAACAGACAGAAGAATATATTGGGAAGCTGTTCTAAGCCTTGTATCTCACAGGAGTATTGAACTGAGTGCTCTTGAGTCTGAATTGGAGAAAACTTGAAGAGCAGGAAGAAACATGGAAAACAGGTCATGGGGCAGATGAGATAAACTTAAGAAAGAGGGTTAACAGTGCAACGTATAATTGCAGTTTACAATGGAACTGCATTCTGGATGATGGAAATTAAAGACTAGCAAGAGTGACAGGCTGGCCACAGGCACAAGCGTGAGGTCATTTTATTGTAAAGAGCTCATGAATTAGCTAAGAAAGGTTCAATTTATGTGTAGACATTGTGGAAAGCTAGCTATAATTCAGACTTAGTCTTTGAGTTTCGTAGGAGAATTGTTCGTATTGTAACCCATTCTTTCTAAAAATAAAGACAGTTGATATAAACAGACTACTTTTAACAAATGTAAAACTTAATTTTTGTTAAAATTTAGGTGTTTTAACCTTTTTATATTTGAAATTTGATTTTATTTATATATTTATTTATCACAATTTATTCACTTTGTATCCTGGCTGTAGCCCTCTCCCTTGTCTCCTCCCAGTCCCACCCTCTCCCCCTCCCTCTTCTCTTCCTATGCCCTTTCCCTAGACCCCTGATAGGGGAGGACCTCATCCCCTTCTATCTGACTCTAGCCTATCAGATCTTATAGAGGCTGGCTGCATTATCTTCCTCTGTGGCCTGGCAAGGCCGCACCCCCCAGAGGGAAGTGATTAAAGAGCCAGCCACAGATTCCCTCACTAGGGTACCCACTTGAAGACTGAACTGCCATGGGCTTCTTCTGAACAGGGGGTCTAGGTCTTCTCCAAAAAATGAATCAACTAAAACATTCTTGAAACTAAAAACAAATAAACAAAACATTACAAACTAAAAGTGCTAACAGAACACCATCATAGACACAAACAAACACCATACACAAAATTAATAAATTGGGTTTGGTTGGAGTGGGCTGGGCCCAGCACAATGATGTGTTTCCTAATTATTGGCAGTAAAACTCTTGCACATGCTATAAATATAATTTTAAGAAATTTACAGAAGAAAATAAACCTGCATAAGAATGAAACATCTTTTATCTCTTTTGTTATAAATTATTTTGTGTGTGCCACCCAAACAAGAACTTTTTTTTGGAGTATTTCATAAACTATCCTAAAATCTGAAACCATGTGTCTTGTCTTGCTAACAGATGTTTCCACAAGAATTTTTAAAAATGCATATGAAAAATCCTAGCAGCATTAACAAAAAAATGATTTTGCTCTCATTAATTTATTAACTTTCTAAATTTTCAGATGTCAACATAATTTTTACTTTATGTATTTTTGTAGTTATTTATTTTACTAAACAAACAATTTATATATTGAATCCTATATAATTCACTGTAAATCAGTAAACATGCCCATATTAAAAAATTTGAGCATCTCCTCTGGTTCCTCTTATATAGTATTAGACATACTTACATAGTAACATAGTGACAATACTCCTTAACAGAAACTAGTACACATTATTTTGCCCAGGTTATGCTTGCACTACAACCATGAGGGATAGTCATTCCTATTATGAACATATACTTAAAATATTTATATATTAAATACTTATTAAGGATGGGCTCCAACAAAATAGCCAGGATTAGCAACTTTAATAGATTATTTTTTAATGTAATTTATTTATTTTTATATCAATCACAGGTTAGGTACTTTGCATCCCAGGTGTATCCCCCTCCCTCATTCCCTCCCACTCTCCCCATCCCTTCCTCATCTCCTCCCCGCCCCCTCCAAGTCCACAAACAGGGGAGGACCTCCTCCCCTTTCATCCAACCCCAGATCATCTTGTCTCCTCAGGGCTGACTGCAATGTCCTCCCCTGGATCTAGCCAGGCTGTTACTCCCTTAATATATTATTTTAAGGTAATGAATATTATTATTAATTGAAAGACAGTAAAAACAATGTAGATAAGAAATATTAACTAAATAAAAACTATTTGTAATTTTATTCGAAAACACACAAAAAAACTATCTGATGTGAATCTAATAATTTTCATTTGCAGAAAATGAGTAACTAGTTAATATGACTTTTAAAGATCCCATACTCTTACTTCTACAACAAGACCTGCTGACCAAAACTCAGGCAAAAGGCATTCTGATCCTTATTAAATAGCAAAATAATCACCAAAAACTAAATGTTAACCATGTGTTACAATATGAGGCTAAAAAATGCTCAAGGACACTATGTGGTACATACGTCAATTTTACTATCCACCAACACGCCATCAGCAGCAATATGTTCAGCAATTAAAAGTCTTTTCTTCAGTATTTCCAAAATGGATTAATTAATGTGCTATTCTTCTGGCTTTTTATAGTCTTAGTCTCAAAAATAGTAAAAGCAACTTGTTCTATGACCATGTTAATGGTAAACTGTAAAACAATCTCCCATACCCTATAAAATTTCTCATTTGGCATATTTTCATTTTTGCATTTTTAATTAATTAATTTATTTTTTATTACAATTTATTCACTTTGTATCCTGGCTGTGGTTCCTCCCCTTTTCTCTTTTCAGTTCAACTCTCCCTCTTCTCCCCCATGCCCTTTCCCTAACCCACTGATAGGGGAGGACCTCCTCTCCTTCTATCTGACCCTAGAATATCAGGTCTTATCAGGGCTGGCTGCAGCATCTTCCTCTGTGGCCTAGCAAGTCTGCACCCCCCAGGAGGAGGTAATCAAAGAGCTGGACATTGAGTTCATGTCAGAAACAGCCCGTGCTCCCCTTACTAGGACCCCACTTGGAAACTGAGCTGCCATGGGCTACATCTGAGCAGGAGGTCTATGTCCTCTCCATTCACGGTCCTTGGTTGGAGTATCAGTCTCTGCAAAGAACCCTGGCTCAGACTTTTGGTTCTGTTGGTGTCCTTGTGGAGCTCCTGTCCCCTCCAGGTCTTTCTATCTCACCCTTTTTTCACAAGATTCACTGCACTCTGCCCAAAGTTTGGCTATGAGTCTCAGCATCTGCTTGGATACCCTGATCAGTACAGTCTTTTAGAGGACCTCTGTGATAGGCTTCTATCCTATTCCCTGTTTTCTCTCACTTCCGATATCTATCCAGTTTACAACCCAGATGTCCTTCAACAGAGGAATGGATACAGAAATTGTGGTACATTTGCACAATGGAATACTACTCAGCGATTAAAAAGAAAGGAAATCATGAAATTTGCAGGCAAATGGATGGAACTAGAAAAAAATCAACATGAGTGAGGTATCCCAGAAGCAGAAAGACACACATACAGTTTATACTCACTTATAATTGGATGTTAGCCATATAATATAAGATAAACATACTAAAATCTGTACACCTAAAGAAGCTAAGCAAGAAGGAGGACCCTAAGGAAGATGCTCAATCCTCATTCAGAAGGGCAAACAGGATAGACATTTGGCATATTTTCATGTATTTCCTCTACTTTTTAAATTTTCAAATAGAAAATTTATCAATGCTGATTTGTAATGAATCAAATGTACAACATACTCTTGGAATACATACTGTGTGATTTAGTCCTATGGACTCTTTAAAATAGAAAGTACATGTCTTATGGTCATCGGGCTTTTACTATCATGGATTATTTTGGTTTTGGTGGTAGATAAGCACATAAAATATATTCAGTAGTAAACCATAATATCAACATGCAACTCACCAGCTTCTTTTATGAACACTGGATTTAACTGTATAGAGGTTGATGCATTTGTATGAACTTTTGGTCCATTTAATTTTACTATACTATTTTTATTTGTTAATGTTTTTCATTAATAAAGTTTATAAAAATGATTAAAGAAATATTTCTGGAAACACAACTATGATTTTTTTGTTTGTTTTTGTTTTTTATTTTTTTA
>JAQQSO010007516.1:0-10560 GCA_028658305.1 Pachyuromys duprasi | reverse complement strand
GCCCTCAGAAAAATATATGTACTTGTATTTACCATTTACAAATAGTACCATAAAAAGATCAAATGCTTTGTTTATCCACATCCTTATATACATGTCTTTGGTAAATGTATCTAAAATGCCACCTAGGTATTTGTAACTTCTGCATCAACTGTGTGTCTTGTGTTCTGCCTCATGAAATAATGAAAGGAAAGCCCAGTGTACTATGCTCTTTCTCCCCCCTCAACACGAGTTCTAGCAACTGTGGCCCTGAACTTTTACCTCAGCACAGGTTCCCAAGAACCTGTTTGTCTCCACTCTGTGAGCCGTCTCTTCACTTACTGGTGGGACTTATCTTTGCACAACAAATGCTAGAAATATAGACTTCTGCTTCCTGTTTTTTGAAGCATAAAATCATCATGGTAATTATTTACTCAAATTCCATGTAAAGCAGAACTCAAAAGGACCAATCACTGAACATCTTCTGTACTTCAGGTAGTTTATTAAATAATTGACTTGGAATATGATCTTTGATGGTTGATACTGTTACACACAGAGAAGATGAACAGGAAGTGGATGTGGCTATGAGCCTGCAAAGCAGCCCCTCTCCTGTCACATACTTCCCCCAGAACGGTTCCATAGTCTAAAATGCCCATTACCTTCCCAAACAGTGCCATCAGCTGGGTACTAAGTATTCCTACATGTGAATCCACAGGTGACATTTCTCATTTAAGCCACAAGATAGAAATGATATAAATATTTATCACTAAGGCATTTCTAGTTGGCCACTGTAGTGTGTGGATAAAATGGAAGAATGAAATGTTAGAAACAATGCTGCGAAGTGTTATTAATGAGCACGGAAATGCTCATGGCATCTGAGTCACAAACCACAAGCCCCACAGCTATTATGAAAACACATTTGTTAATATCAACATATTCCTAAAGAAGAGTCGATATGGCCACTCAGAAAAACGGGTGCTTTTTTTTTTAATTTAGAAGTGTTTATTATTTTCAAGTGTTTTTTAAAAATTGTCTCCTGTAGTTACTAGCAGCAAAGCAGCTAAGCATTTCTTCTTGGGAAACCAATGGAAGGACTCGCATGGGCTGGAACTGATGAACTGGCACTGGGAAGGAGGTGATGTCAGAGCAACACTTCCCAGGCTTCTGTCTCCTCTATAGTCTGTCCCAAAGCGGCCGCTTGGCTGGGTGACCACTCCTTTCACTTTTCCTGTTGATATGTTTGTTTCACCACTACTGTGGCTTACATGTTGCTTTGGCAGTCATGGCTCACAGTGTCAGAGTACCATTTCAGCACTTATATTAAATGCTTTATGACCTTGCTGTTTCCTGGGTATTTCTCCTAACTTAATAAAAAAACATCACTATGAAAAGAAATCAGAATGATCCAAGATCCTCTCCCCAACCCTCCAAAAAAAAAAGTCACTATGAAAGAAGACAGAATGAACCAAGATCCTCCTCCTCCTTCTCCTTCTTGTCCTCCTCATCTTCCTCCTTCTCCTCGTCTTCTTCCAGCTTCTATTTATATCTAAGTTGTGTCAGCTGTCATTGGCCATGGGTTGGTTATCTTTGGCTCAAATGTTCACTCCATACAATTTACTTGGGCTAATTGGTGTAACATAACAGGCTTCCTTTGACTGTTGCTATAACAACTGTAAAAACTGGTGGAGAAAAGTATCAGAATTTTGGTCTTTGTAAATAAGTAACACTGGAAATTCAGGGAAAAAAAAGAAATAACAAAAGTTAATTTAGCAAGAAAGTCTACTTTACTCAATTTTGAAACCTAGAAGTACTTGAGTACTTGGCTGGGCATTTAAAAAAGCTACTCAGAAATTCTCAGTGTGTGCTAATGTGGTACGGTTTGCTTCAAAAAATGTAGTGCAAACCTTTACAAAATTAAAGTAGAAGATAGAAAAATATTATTTAAGATTGCAATTTAAACACTGTAGTCTGAATTTTATAAACATAAATTTGTCATAAGATTAATTTATCCATGTTTTACCTTTTGAGAAGCTTTAGTTTGTCATGAGTTCTAAACAGCAATTATCTGCATTGACCAATTATTATGATTTACCAAGTGACTCCAAGTACCCTTATTATTAGCCACAAATCTTATTGATTCACAAACCAAGGTAGGAGTTTAAGTGAAGCCCTTATTCCATATGGTATGTGATTCTTTGCTTGAATAAAGCAAATTAAAAATTATTTATTTTATGGTGTGTGTGTGTACTGTATGTGTACCTGGCGGTGCCCATGAAAGACAGTAAAGGGTTTATGATCATCTGAAACTGGCGTTATGGATACTTATGTGCCTTTGTGTAAGTCCACTGGAAGAGCATCTCTGAACTACTGATAAACCTCTCCAGTCCTTCAAAAACAAATCTTGTACGTTTTCCCAGGTGTCTGGCTTGCATGGCTCATGTCAATAATGTTGTGAACATTACTGAATATGACAAGTATAGATATTATCTTATGTGGCTTCATTCCACATCTGAGAACAGGATTCTAAAACATTACTTCTTCCCAATTGCATATATGAAATGTTTTGTTGCAAGTGAACATAACATTACTTACACATTTTACTAGTAAAAAGTATTAAAATTCCCATTGTGCCTTGAAGTATGTTAGCATTAGAATAGTGATAAAAAATACAAGCCCTAATTTGAGGGAAGTTAAAGTTGGTAGAGGAGAAAGACAAGACCATTAGAGCATGCACTGCTTTAGGAAACTAAAGCATTCCAGGAGGTCCTCATTACGTCTAGTTCTTCTTGGTTATCATCCATAAATTAGTATCTCACTCACAGGTTTCAATATCCTTGTTTTGAGAATTTTCTCAGGGTAGATTTACAACACATTATTATGGTGTTAATACATTGTACACACACACACACACACACAGAGACACACAGACACACACACCTCAGACATAATTTCCACTGATATGAAACATGATATGAAATTCTTGCCAAAACAATACTTGTACAGTGTTTCTTGCTAGATGAGAACTGTTGTATTGAGCTCTGACAGCAATGAAGGTGTTTCATCAATCCCTCTTATGAAGTAGTGGTACCCATCTAATGCAACCAACCAAACACTTTATAAAGTTTAATGTTCTCATTTCATTTAGAAACACCCACTAAATATGTGGGATATATATGCATATATATACATATGTGTGTGTGCGTGCATGTCTGTGTATGTGTATAATTAACACAGTAGTGATGCTTTTATGTGTAGGGTAAAAATGTATGTGCCTTGTTCAAATAATTGCTATTCAGTCTTCTGTACCCATCTTCTTTAAAATTCCTCCTCTTTCCTACTTTCTGTATCAACTTACAAGTCATTTTGTAGGGTCCTAGGTCATCTTATTTTGTAGATAAAAATCATTTAATACAAAATGAAAAAAAAGAGAGAGAGAAAAGAAAATTGATATATGAGCTAACCAGCTCATTGATGGGCAGTGAAAACGGCTGAAGGAATTTTCTTGATGATCCGTTTCATTTCCTAGTTCCACAGCTTTGAGAAAGATAACCTTCCAAAGAATCCATTGAGAAAGTGCTCTTGTAATACAATTGGGGGAATTCGGTCTCAATTAAAATTACACTTTTATCTTCACAGTCCGATTCAGGAATGAGACTGGGATCTTCCCTTGTGGATAGGGCTGTGAGCCACCAAACTCATTCTGAAAGAGAGAAAAACATGTGTAATATAGGAACAGAACAAGCCTATTTTCAAAAAGTACATCACTAGGCTTTAAGATAAATAAAATGGGTCTGTTTATGGAAGATACATGCAGTGTTTTGGATGTATAAAAACACAATACGCAGCCACTTACTTCATACTGGCTAGTAGTGTAGCCAGATTAAAGAAAATTATTGAGTTGCTTCTAGAAAGCAACAGGCTGAAAGAATGTGAATTTCCATTGTTAACGATTATTGCTTATGTCTTTGTTTTGACCTGTATAGCAGTTAGAAATGTTCCTCATAGGATTATTCATACAATATAATCTGACCAAGGTTTCCTTTGCCCCGTCTCCTCCCTACCTCCCCACCCATCTAACTCCATGCATTCTTTCTCTCTCCCTTTAGAAAACAGGCAAATAATAATAATAACATCAAAAAGCACAATAAATATATGCACAGAGAGACACTGTATAGACACCTGAACCATGAAAACACAAAATTAGAAACCATAATACCCAAGCAAAAGAACAGCAAGAACAAAAAGTTCTCAAAGTAATACGAGACAAAAAAAAATGTACAAAGCACCACTGAGTTCATTTTGGGCTGGCCATCTACTGCCAGGCATGGGACCTGACTTGAAGTGTGGTTTGTATACTCAGAGACCTTCCATTAGAGAAAACTGATTTTTCCTTTGCAAGCAGTTGTCAATTGGAGATAGCTTCTTTGTTAGAGATGGGAGCTCATGTCCACCCTCCCCTCTCCTCCTCCCATGTTCCCATCCCAACCTTGCTGGCACCCTGTCTAGCTTGAGCCTGTGTGGATACTCTGTGTGTCTAACAGTCTGTGGGTTCTTCATAAGTGCATCAGGTCCTGCTGTTTATGAAAGACACTTTCTTTAGTGCCGTCCATCCCCTTTGGCTTTGACAATCTGTCTCCTCTTCTCCATAGTTCCCTGAGACCGGAGGGGAGGGCCTTCATGAAGACATCTCATGTAGGATGGAGTGTTACCAAGCCTCTCATTCTCTGCACATTGTCCCCCTGTCATTCCAGTTGAATGAGCGTGATGAGAGAGTGGGGGAGTAGGTAAACTGTTTCGATTATGCCACCTGTCTGCCCCTATTTTGTTGTGTGTGGAACAGTATCTACCCTTGCCCCTGAAGCTTCCTGTTTGTTTCTCATTGGTGAATCTTCTTTGTTTGCTGAAATCTTATTTTCTCACTAGACTTTCCCTGTTTCCTCTTCTGGGTAAATTCTTAAGCTTCCTGATTGGAGGCCTCCCAAGACCGAATGATTCATGTTCCACTGTAGCATTTTGAAGAGAAATGAGAGAAAAAGTGGGAGTAGGCTGAATCAGGACAGCACTCCTCTGACCTCACGCTGATTTGCTACTCGCAGGTGACTTCTTGGAACTGGTGTCTGCTGTCTGATGGGTTTGGCTGTGGACGACTGTGCTGGGAGCTTAGAGAATTGGAGAAGGGGCGATGTTTTCAGTCCTTCTCTCTGTCAGAGCATCTTCTGCAGTGACGCTGTTTCCTCCATTGGTCCAGCCCTGGCAGCCCCATCTGCCGCCTCACCTTCTAAGTGACCCTGAGCATTGCCTGCTACAACAGCATCTTCTTCCTTTTTTACTCGAGGAGATGGCCTCTTTTTGTTGATAGGCTTTGGACTTCTTTATTAAAGTTTGTTTCCTCAAGTACTTTGTCACCTATGTAACCAGTGTCCTATATTAAAATCATTTGAAACATTTTTTTTTCTGATTAGGACTTATTTTTAAGGTACCCATTGAATGAAATTTCCCAGGGCTAGCTACTTATTTCAAGGCAAGGGGTTGGAAGGAAGCTAAGATAAATCAAAAATATTGCCTGCAGATTGCAAAAGTTAAAAAATATGTCTTTTCCCTCACAATGATACTAAACATTTTAGCAGATTCATTTTTCCTTCTAATTGAGTAATGTTTTTTTGATTCATGTTGCTGAAATTGTATTCCACAATTGCTGTCTCTCCTATAGTTGCCAAGAAAAAAAGTTTAGTCAAAGTATGGAATCTGGAATTGAATGCTCACTTGGATGTCTACAATTTTCTGGGGACATCATACCACTCGACTTAAAAGTGGATAGCATAGTCTTGACTGTCTAAAAGATTAGGGATTTTACTGGGAGTGAGTCAAGAAGAATGAAGGAGAGGAGAGGAAAGGAAGAGGAAAGAAAAGGCTTCATGGAAACATGAATGCCGTGAACCTTGGTTCTGTTGCAAGCCGCTTCTCTGAGGAAGTCACTCTCACACCTTGACCCTAGCATTAACTTACTGACATCTGCATGAGGTCAGATACAACCCTGCCAGCAGCAGAAGGCTGAACTCATCCAGTTTAAACATTAAGAACAACCTATTTTGTTATACAGCAATGTCCCTACGTAGACATGCTCTGAGCCATGCCACTCTGATATGCAAAAATTCAGGGGCCTTAGAGTCCAGCCTCTGTCCATTGTGCTGTCTCCTGAGCTTTTCTGTACTCACAGTTCATAGCTGCATATAACAGATGCTCCAAATGACCAATATGGGCAAAAGAGATCTTTGCTTTCGTTTTGTTTGTTTGTTTTTATTTTATAAATGCAAAATCCTTTCTTGGGAGTACCCCCAGAGAATTTTAAAGTTGAGCTAAATCACTAAGAAATTTAGAGATAGTTTAGAAATAATTTTGTTTGTTTTTGTTTTTTTGAGATAGGTGCTCTCAGTGTAGCCATAGCTGTCCTGGAACTCACTCTATAGACCAGACTGGCCTTGAACTCACAGAGATTTGCCTGCCTCTGTCTCCCAAGTGCTGAGATTAAAGATGTATGCCACCACTGCCCAGCTGTTTAGGAATAATTTTAATCACTGTTTTGTTTATAAATTTTGGGGAATAAAATAGTATAAAGAATAGAATAAAATAGGATAGAATAAAAGTTTCCTGATCTGAATGAAAATTCTTAGCATATGTACAAAGTAAAACATGTTTTTCTTATTTGAAAACATATTTAGGGTTGCTATGTGGAGAAGTGTTTGGCATTTTCCACCCTAGGAAATGGTTACAAGTAATAAGGTTCATTGAGAATATTCTGTCAGGCACCGAGTTAAACATTTTCTTATCACTGCTTTTGCCAGCCACTCATGGGCATGGGTGATTTGAATGCCAGAGCATCTAACAGACGGGGATAGGAGGTATGGGAAGGCCATATAACTTTTATGCTGTCTCTCTGTTGGTTAATTTGGTAAAGACCTGTGATTGGAATTCACAAGGCTTAAATCCAGGATCTCCATCCCTTAAACCACAGGATGCCTCTTATCTGGAATTCGCAGAACAAAACGTTCAGGCGTCATGGATTTTACAACAGTCCTTTCCGACTGCTTCAAACCGTCACAACTATTAGATACTCTGTGTTAAAACTCACCTGATTTTAGAACTTTGAATAGCAGATAACTAAATACTTGGGGAAGGTTAGCATAGTTCAAGTGGCTCACAAGTTTCGCACTTCTCAAATATTCAGTTACCTAAGACTCTTCCTAGGGACACTGTTTGATGTGGATTCTGAGTTCTCAGGGCACACAGACTTCCAGCTTATGCCAGGGAAGCTGTTCTGAAAACCAGGGTAGGACAGAAATGTGTCAAAATGCTGCACATGGTGACAGTGAACCGGCCTGCTCTGAAGCCAACACATGTTAGTGTGTGCAAGCCAACTATCAAGATCTCAGGCGTCTCAAATGCTCTTGGCTAACTTTAGTCACTCAGAATAATTACATCATGGAAATTTAGAATGAAATAATTACATTAGAAACCAGAACAATAAATATAGACTCAACTCATCACTAATAATTCTTTTCCTGCCTTACTCTCTCGGGGGTTCTCCTTGTTTGCTGTTTTCATCCACTGAAACACTCACTATGTGATGTATTGCTGTAAAGCTCCTCCGACTCTATGTTCAGATTAGAAACTAGAGATCAAATTGTTCATGATGGTAGCATTCATACTTCAAAAAGTAGAAAGTGTTGGAGTCCTTTTTAAAAACTCTTTTATTTACATTTCTTTTTATGTTTTTCTCCCTGCTCCACTCCAATGCCTTCCAACATCCCAACACCAGGTAGGAGACAGAAAGAGTTAGTGGGAGAAGGGGCACAGGTCTTTCTTAGCTGCTTCCTGTTGGTTAGGGTCATCAAGTTCCTTGGAGCCAGTCCAATCCTTGTTTCAGGAGATCTCCAACTTCTTGTCTCACTGCACCAACAGCAGTAGGAGCCGCAGGGGTGGGAAGCAGCAGCAGCCTTCTTTATTGGAGCAACCCAACACTCTATGGGCTCTGGAATTTATTTTCTCACCAGAGTCCTCAGATTAAAACTGTCTGTAGCTGGCAAAGAGCTCCTCTCAGAGCCTGCATGAGGCAGATCATCTGCTGCTGTGGACAACATGAATCAAGAAAGCATGGCAAACAGTGACTCCTTCCAACCCACCCCCACAAAGCTTGATACTGAGACAGTGTCCAGTTTTCTGCTGAGCCTTTACTATAGCTTACCTATTTATATTTACTATAGCCTATATTATAATTACCTATTGAAAAAAATCTGATTTTCTTTCCCGAATATTGGACCAGTTTGCACTGAATCTGCTTTGCCTGATTTTGCAGCTTGGCCGAGAGTTTAAGACAGTCTTTTAGGTGAGGCTTGAACTCCTCCTGGCTGCACGTGCTGTGTTGCTTCTGTGCTGTTGTCTTGGGAAGGGGTAGGCTTGCAACACTCTGTTATGCCTGCCTCCAGGTTAAGTCCCAAGGGCAGAGACTGTAGAAGAGGGATGGTGGCTGGGTGAAATCTATGCTTATGTAAAGCTTCAATATTTTCAATGAGTCAACTTCACTGTTTGTTCTCGATCATCCCCTCATTACAGTAATTTGTTATGTATAATCTGTGTAGTCCCATGTTTAGGCTTTGGCAACTGATCACTGTTTTTGGGCTCTATAACATCTGTTTGGACAGATGTGGGTCTCTGGTCAGAAAAAATAATTTAAAAAAATCCAACCCAGAACGCCATGACTTGGGCTGCATGTTGGCAGTAAACAAGATTGCCACAGAAAGAAAAGCAGTTCTCTTACAAGGTTGGAGTAATTTAGGAAACTGACAAGCAGTGAAAGATTGGAGCCATATTTGGGTCTTGGGCTTCAGGGTTGAAAGCTAAGTAGCCAGGTTTCCTGATGTGGGGTACTTTTTGTAGGTTCTGCTAATTAGCAAGAGGGTTAACCACAAGAAGAGAAAAATGGAGTAAGTCCTATGACATCCACTCAACCCTTTTTGTTCATTCTTCCATCATATTTTCACTCAACAAGATCGAAGTTCAAAGCTCTGGTAATTTCCTCAAAGACCAGTTTTTCCTAACTTGGCTGCAACATGAGGAGTGATATTTACATTAAGCAGATGGAACAAAAGTAACAGACAAAACATAGGGAGATACAGGGCTAGAGACCTATAAGAATTCCACTGCTTTTTTTTTTCTTTCCTTTTGCTTCCTAGGTAAGAGAATATGGAAAGAAAACCATCCAAATATGTGTTTTCTTCATTACGTATCTATGGACAAAAATTTTTCCCTGTGGAAAAAATATTTAACTCTTTCATTATGATTGAAGCCTTGATGACTTTCTCTCCGTGTACTTGTGTGCACACACTCTTATACACTGCTTTTAAGAATCACAACTTTCGCCCATGGTGGTACACACTCTTAATCCCAGTACTCAGAACGCAGAGGCAAGTGGATCACTGTGAACTTGAGGCTAGCCTGGTCTACATAGGGAGTTCAGGACAGCCAGGGCTAATTGGTGAGACCTCACCCAAAAAACAAAACAACAACAAAATTGCAGCTTTCTTCCTCAGGTTTGCTGTGCTTAAAGTAAGCCAGTAGTGTTAAATCCCACATGAGAAGCATTGGCTTAAATACTTTCTAGAATGTATTTCCTCCCGTCCAGATAAAAATGTTAGTATGTTAGCTGCTAACAAGACAACTTAACCCATTCCCGTGATTGATTGCTGATGTCCCTGACCGTTTAAAAGCAGTTATCTTGATACAGTAGCTTTTGGTTGGATGCACACATAAATTTTATGTTTCATGATGCAATTCATGCCAATTCTACACCAAGAGCCATACCACTAAGGGTGCATGCTTCTACTATGAAGTACAGGTGCATGCTTCTGTACCATGAGGCATGCCCTTGAGCTGCTTGTTAGCTGACGGGTCTGAGGTCCAGTGTTGACATGTGCCCAGGGCTAAGCACTCATTGACACTCAGTTTACCATTTGAAGACCCTGCAGGCATAACTCATCTTCTGGTCACAAAACCAGAGAGACTTTCTGTTATTCATCAGTCTTCAGGGGAGGAAACATAGGAAACTGTCTTTGGGCGCATTAACGAATTGAAACTGACTTATGCTGCCTGAGTTTGGGCTCCCGATTCACCGGCCTGCTGGAACAGAGAAGGAACACGTCTTAGCCACCACCTCGCCACCATTTTGCTTTGGTTTAATTCCGAGTAATAGAATAAGCATCAAAATCTTTTAAAAATATTTAATTTTTTGTTGTGTTTTGTTTTTTGTTCAATTTTTGTTCTTATTTATTTTTATTTGTTTTTGAGGCAGGCTTTATGTAATAGCCCTGGATACCCTCACACTTGCTTTATGGACCAGGCTGGGCTCAAATTCACAGAGATCCACCTGTCTGTCTCTGCTTCTCAAATCCTGAGATTAAAGATGTGCACCACCACTGCCAAGGTTATTTCAATTTTTTTTAATACAAGGTATTCTGGAAATATTATTTTCCCTCCCCCAGCTCTTCCCAGATCCACTCTTTTTCTACACACCCAACTTCATAATTTTTT
>JAQQSO010007515.1:0-10561 GCA_028658305.1 Pachyuromys duprasi | reverse complement strand
GTCTGTAGTTTTGTCCCCCTTTTCGTTTCTGATTTTGCTGATTTGGACCGTTTCTCTCTGCCTTTTTGTTAGTTTGGCTAGGGGCTTGTCTATCTTGTTGATTTTCTCAAAGAACCAGCTCTTGGTTTCATTGATTCTTTGAATAGTTTTATTTGTTTCTAATTGATTGATTTCAGCCCTGAGTTTGATTATTTCCAGCTGTCTGCTCCTCTTGGGTTTATCTCCTTCTTTTTTTTTTTTCTAGGGCTTTCAGTTGGGCCATTAAGTTGCTTGTATGTGATGTTTCAAATTTCTTCGTGAATGCAGTTAATGCTATGAAGTTTCCTCTTAGCACTGCCTTCATTGTGTCCCATAAGTTTGGGTATGTTGTGCTTTCAATATCATTGAATTCTAGGAAGTCTTAATTTCTTTTTTAATTTCTTCCCTAACCAAGCTGTCCTTGAGTAGCAAGTTTTTCAGCTTTCATGTAGGTGCAGGCCTTTTGCTATTTCTGTTGTTGTTGAGGTCCAGCTTTAGACCATGATGGTCGTATAGGATACAAGGGATTATTTCAATCTTCCTGTATCTGCTGAGGCTTGATTTGTGACCAACTATATGGTCAATTTTGGAGAAGGTTCCGTGAGGTGCTGAAAAGAAGGTATACTCTTTTGATGTAGGATGAAAGGTTCTGTAGACCTCTATTAGGTCCATTTGATTTAGGGTTTCTATTAGTGCCCTTGTTTCTCTGTTTTGCTTCTGACTGGATGATCTGTCCCTTGGTGAGAGTGGAGTGTTGAAGTCTCCCACTATTAGGGTGTTGGGATCAATGTGTGATTTCAGTTTTAATATTGTTTTATTCACATATGTATGTGGTCTTGTATTTGGGGCATAAATGTTCAAAATTGTGATGTTCTCCTGTTGGAATTTTCCTTTGATGAGAAGGGAGTGCCCCTCCTCATCTTTCTTGATTAACTTTGGTTGAAAGTCTATTTTATTAGATACTAGGATTGCTACCCTAGCTTGTTATCCAGGTCCATTTGCTTGGAAAATGGTTTTCCAGCCTTTTACTCTGAGGTAGTGTTTATCTTTGTTGCATAGGTGTGTTTCTTGGATGCAGCAGAATGTTGGATCCTGTTTGTGCAGCCATTCTGTTAGTCTGTGTCTTTTTATTGGAGAGTTGAGTCCATTGATGTTGATAGATAATAGTGACCAATGAATGTTACTTCCTTTTATTATGGGGTTGGTTGTCTTACTGTGATTTATTGCTTTTGTGTTGTTGTAGTTGGGAAATTATCTGTATCCTATGGTTTCTTTGGTGTAGTTGTTTCCGTTGGACTGATGTTTTCCTTCTAGTACCTTCTGAAGGGCTGGGTTGCTGTCTAGGTATTGCATGAATTTTGTTTTGTCATGGAAAGTTTTGTTTTCTCCATTTATGTTGATTGAAAGCTTTGCTGGGTATAGTAGTTGGGTTTGCATCTGTGTTCCCTTAACGACTGCATGGCTTCTGCCCAGGCCCTTCTGGCTTTCATAGTTTCTAATAAGAAGTCTGGTTTGATCCTGATTGGTCTACCTTCATATGTTACTTGACCCTTTTCACTTGATGCCTTTAATATTTTTTTCTTTGTTTTTTAGGTTTAGTGTTTTGACTATGATGTGACATGAGTTATTTCTTTTCTGGTCTATCCATTTGGTGTTCTGTAGGCTTCTTGTATGTTGATGGACATTTCTTTTTTTAAGTTGGGAAATTTTTCTTTTATGATTTTCTTAAAAATATTTTCTGGTCCTTGAGCCTGGAGTCTTCTTTTAGATCTCTTCCAATTATTCTTAGGTTTTGTCTTTTGATGGCATCCTTAATTTCTTGGATGTTTAGTATTTGGGACTTTTCCTATTTTCTTTTTTCCTTGAGTGAGGAGTCCATTACAGCCAGCATATCCTCACCTCTGGAGATTCTCTCTTCCATTGCTTTTATTCTATTGGTGATGCTTACCTTTGTGGTTCCTGGTCTTTTCTCTAAGTTCTCCACTTCCAGGTTCTTCTCCCTTTGTGTCTTCTTTATGGTTTCTAATTCTGTTTTCATGCTTTGTACCATTTCCTTCAACTGATTGACTGTGTCTCCTATATTGGTTGTTTTCCTCTCTGTTTATCTTTAATTGTTCCTCTATGTGGGTAGTTAAATTCTTCTCCATTTCTTTGAGGGCCTTGTTCTTTTCCTCTTTTTGTCTCTCTTTTTGTTCCTCAAATATCTGCATAATCATAGCTTTAACATATTTTTCCTGTGTTTCTGCTGAATTAAAATCTCCACTGCTTATGGGTGTTTCTGGTGGGGCCATGGTGTCCTGATTTTTGATGGGTGAGTTCTTTAGCCGGTTTCTGAGCATTTGTTTATATATAATCAAGGAGCTGTTTGTGCTTTAAGGCTGAACTTCAGACTGGAACTGTCAATCTCTTGTGTCAGGAGTATTCTTCAAGAAGATCAGGGAGTTCCGGTGGTTTGTTAGTGTGTGTGTTGTTGTCTCAGTTGAACTCTGTTTTGGGCTCTGTGTGCCTGGCTTTGTGCTCTGTGCTAGAAGCTGTGAGCACTGCAGGCTGGTCACCCTTCTGGTCTGGAGGTTTTGCTCCTCCCTCTGTGCTAGATACTGAGTGTCCTGTTTTGAGATGTTAGCTGGGGGCTCTGTGCTCTGCCCTGGGCTTGCTGCTAAGGGCTCTCCCCTGGACTGGAGACTTCGTGCTCCCTTCAGGGCCAGGGGCTGTGCACCATGGTCTCAGATGATATTTGGGGCACACACAGTGCGTCTGGATTGGTTGCAGGCATTGCCGAGCAGTGTGCATCAGCTGTAGGCAGGCCTGTCTGAAATGGTGCCCGAGGCCTTATCAGACCGTCCCGTGGACACACACAGGGACTGATGTGGTTGCTGGCGGATCCATGCGTGTGCAGGCTGGTTAAAACTGTCTTCTAGGCCCTCTCAGTCTGAGGTGTTTCTGGTGGACGCGATTGGAGCACACCTGCTGAATGCCTGCAGGTAGAAGGAAAACCCAGGTCCTTCCCAGACTGGCCTCTGGACACACACACACACACACACACATACACACACACAGGGACTGAGGTGTTCGCTGGCGTGCCTGAGCAGTGCATGCCCAGCAGTGTACAGGCCAGTCAAAATGGTCTTCTAGGCCCTCTCAGTCTGTTTCGTGTACCCCTCCCCCACACGGACTGAGGTGATTCTTGGTGGACCTGCAGTGTGCAGGTCAGTCAAAACGTTATCCAGTTCCTCCTCCGTCTGGCCCAGAGGATGTGAGACCCAGTCTGGTATTGGGTCTGCAGGTGCCCAATAGGGCTGCTTGTTCAGATCAGAGCTGTGTACCGCTGGTCACCCAGAGAATTTTCCGGGGAATAACTGGGTGTCCCTAGGATTTTCCCACTTGATTTCCTCTCCGTAGAAGTTCTGTTCACCTGGCAATCACAAATGCTGGTGTTTTAGTTCCCAGAGTTCAGTCTCCTGGTCGCTGCCTTGTTTCTGCTGTCCTACTCCTCAGACATGGTGTCCTCTCCTGGCAGCCATCTTGGATCGGATCTAATGCTATTGTTTTAGCATAATGGTATTAGGAAATCAAAAAGGTCTTATGATATCATAAGGGTCTTATAACATCATTAGGTTCTTATGAAATTATAATAGCATCATTTCATCATAATAAAATATGACAACATACTGATACTCTTTCGTCATAATGGAATTATACCATAATGGAGTCGTTCCGCCTAATGGCATTATTTCATCATAATGATATTATGGCATCACAATGGATTTATGACATCATAATGGTATTATTACATAATCATAATGACATCCTTATTCTCCTACGACTTTCTAATGGATTCTATGACATCACAATTTTATCATGTCATCACAAAGGTATTATGACAAAAATATAAATATGACATCCTAATGTAGTTATGTCATACTTTTATTATGACATCATAATGGTAGGATGATATCACATATGTATTATGATGCCACTATGGTATTATGACATCATAAAGGTTTTATGATATCATAAAGTCATTATTTCATTATAAAGGCATTTTGCCATCCTTAGTTTCTTCTAAAATCCCAATGGATTCTATGTCATCATAAAGTTATAATAACATCATTATGGTATTATTTTCTCATTAAGGCATTATGACATCATGAATGAATTATGAAATCACAATGGAGTTAGGATATCATAATGATACTAATTCATCTTAATAGTATTATAACCTCTCAATGGATTTATGATATCACAATTGGATTATGACATCTAGAGGGTATTATTTCATTGCAATTGAAATATGATATCATAATTGTCTTATGACATCATAATGCACTTATGACTTCATAATGGTATTATGCCATCATAATGGCATTATTTTTTTATAATTGTGATGTAATTATGACTCTATATTGGTATTGTTTCATCATAATGGAATTATGAAATTAAAATTGAACTATAACATCATAATGATTTGATGTCATCCTCATAAAATTATGACATCATAATGATATTACTGCATTATACTGGTTTTATTACATCACAATGGTATTATTATATCACAATGCTATTATAAAATCATGAGACTAGTAGGACATTATAATGGTATGATTTCATCATAATGGTATTATGATCTCAAAATTTAAAAAAGGAATTATGACATCATAATGTTATGATAACATCACAATGGTGGTTTGACATAATAATGCTAATATAATATCAGAAAAATATTATGACATCATAATCTTATTTTTCATCATAATGGTATTATGAAATAAAAATTTGTCTTTTGATATAACAGAATTATGCATCATAATGTTATTATGACTTCATAATGATCATTTTACATCACAATGGTATTGTGACATCATTATGGTGTTATGAGACTTTAATGTCATTATTTCATCCTAATGGAAATACTACATAATGCTGTCATTTCAAAATGATGGAATTATAATTTCCCAATGGAATGGCATTATGAGTTCATTATTGTATTATGAAAATTATGGAATTATGAAATCCTAAAGAAGTTTTGACCTCAAAAAATTGTAATGGCATCATAATGGTACTATGACTTCAAAATATTCTTATGACATTATAATGGAATTATGACATAATAATGGTAATATTTCATCATAATAATATTATGACATAATTGGAATTATGATGTCATGACTTATTATGGCATCATAATTGTATTATGACGTAAAAATGGCATTATGACATCATACAAGAGATGGAAGAAAGAATCTCAGGTGTGGAAAATACAATGTAAGAAATCCATGTATACATCAATGAAAATATTAAATCCAAAAAAAAAATTCATGACAGATATCGTCTAAGAAATCGAAGACAATGTGAATAGACAAAAACTAAGAATAATAAAAATACAGGAAAAAGGCTATTATGAAATAAAAATTTCCTCCAAGGTACAGAAAATATTTTCAACAAAATCGTAGAAGAAATTTCCCCATCCTAAAGGAGAGGCCAATAAGAATACAAGAGGACTACAGAACACCTAGTGAATTAGACCAGAAAACAAAAGAATCAAAACAGTAAGTATGCAGCACAAAGAAAATCATAGGAAAAGCTGCAAGGGAAAAAGTCCAAGTTAATATAATGACAAACTCATCAGAAGCAAACCTCCACAGAGTTAGCAGGGGCTGGATTGATATCATGCAGACCCTAAAAGAACCCAGATGTCAGCCCAGGCTACTATACCCAGCAAAACTCTCAGTCATAGTTGGAGAAGACAAAATATTCAACTACAAAAACAAATTTAAACAATACCTACCCACAAACACAGTGGGTAGATACTAGAAGGAAAAATACAACCTGGGAAAACTAACTTCATTCAGGAAAACAACGGAAGCAAATAGTCTCACTACAGCAAAACTAAAAGTAGCCAAGCACACAAACACACTAACACAACCAACAGCAAAATCAAAACATCTAACAGCCACTGGTAATTAATCTCCCTCAATATCAATGGATTCAAATTTCCAATAAAAAGTCACAGACTAACAGAATAGATGTGTAAATAAGATCCAAAACTCTGCTGCATAAAAAACACACCCCTAAATCACAAAGATTGACAGCTGGAAGTAAACAGCTGGAGTAAACAGCTGGAATACGATTTTCCAGGGAAATAACCCCAAGAAGCAAGCAGGAGTAGCCATTCTAATATGTAATAAAATAGATTTTCAACCAAAATTAATCAAAAGTGATGGGAAAAGGTCATTTCATATTCATGAAAGGAAAATTCCACCAAGAAGACATTCCAATTCTGAACATTTATGCCCCCAATACAAAAGCACCCACATTTGTGCTTTTTTATTAATAAAATACAATAAATGAATAAAACTGAAACCACAAATACAGCCCTACACATTACTACTGGGAAACTTGAACACCCACTGTCAACAAAGAATAGGTCAACAAAACAGAAAGAAAAGAAAGAAACTCTGACAATAACCGAGGCCATGAATCAAATGGGCAGAGCATTCATCTACAGAACCATTCACCCAAAGAAAAAAAGAGTTTACCTTCTTCTAAGCACCTCATGGAACCTTATCCAAAATAGACCATATTGATGGTCACAAAGCAGGCCTCAAAAGACACAAAAAGATTGAAATAATCCCTTCAATCCTATCTGACCATCCTGGACTAAGGATGGACCTCAACAATAACAGAAATAGTAAATATCCTACACACATGGAAACTGAAAAAATCACTAGTCAATGACAGCTGGGTCAGGGGAGAAATAAAGAAAGATATTAAAGACTTCCTAGAATTCAAAAAAATGAAGGCACAACACATCCAAAATCATGGGACCAAATGAAAGCAGTGCTAAGAGGAAAATTCACAGTACTGCATGCAATCAAGTAGAACTTTGAAGCATCTCATAAAAACAAATTAAAGGTTCATCTGAAAGCCCTACGGGGGAAAAAAGGAGCCAACATACACAAGAGGAGCAGACAGTTGGAAATAATCAATCTAAGGGCTAAAATCAATAAATTAGAAACAAATAAAACAATTCAAAGAATCAATGAAACCAAGAGCTGGTTCTTTGAGAAAGTCAACAAGATAGACAAACCCTTAGCCAAATTAACTAAAAAACAGACAGTCACCATCAAAATCAACAAAATAAGAAATGAGAAGGGGACATAACAACAGACACCGAGGAAATCCAAATAATCATTAGGTCTTACTTCAAGAGACACTATGCCATAAAATTTCAAAATCTAAATGAAATGGACATTTTTGTTGATTGATTCCACTTGCCCAACCTGAATCAAGAATAGGTGAATCAATTATATAGTTCTATATCCCCTGAGGAAATAGAAGCCATCATCAAAATCTCCCATCCAAAAAAGTCCAGGGCCAGATGGTTTTAGTTCAGAATCCTACCAGACATCCAAAGAAGAGCTAACACCAGTATTCTTAAACTATTTCACTACATAGAAACAAAAGGAATATTACCAAACTCATTCTATGAAGCTGGTGTCACCTTGATACCTAAACCACTCAAAGACCCAACAAAGAAAGAGAATATCAGGCCAATCTTGAAAATTGAGGAAAAATAGTCAATAAAATACTCGCAAACCAAATCCAAGAACATATCAAAGATATCATCCAACATAAACAAGTAGTTTTCATCCCACTTGTCGGTGTCATGAGTAGAACACCAACAGCACAGGATCTAAGATCAACAATTCAAGAAATGGGACCTCATGGAACTGAAAAGCTTCTGTAAAGCAAAGGATACTGCAATCAGAACAAAATGACAGCCTACAGAAAGGGAAAGGATCTTCACCAAACTTACATATGACAGAGGGCTTAAATCCAGAATATATAAAGAACACAAAAAGTTAAAAATCAACAAATCAAGTAACACAATTAAAAAATGGGGTACAGAGCTAAACAGAAAAACAAAATAGATGAACACCCAATGGAAGAGAAACACTTAAAGAAATGCTCAACATCCTTAGTCATCAGGGAAATGCAAAACAAAACAACCCTGAGATTTTACCTTACACCCATCAGAATGGCTAAGATCAAAAACTCAAATGACAACACATGCTGGAGAGGTTGTGGAGAAAGTGGAAATTTCCTTCATTGCTGGTGGGAATGTAAAATTGTTCAACTACTTTGGAAATCAATCTGGCACATTCTGAGATAATTAGGAATTCTGATTCCTCAAGATCCAGCTATACCACTCCTAGGCATATGTCCAAAACAGGCTCAAGTACACAACAAGGACATTTGCTCAAACATGTTCAAAGCACTTTTACTTGTAATAGCCAGAACCTGGAAACAACCTGAATGACCCTGAGCTGAGGAATGGATACAAAAATTGTGGTACATTTACACAATAGAATACTACTCAGCAATGAAAAACAAGGAAGTCATGAAATTTGTAGGGAAATGGTAGGATCCAGAAAAGATCACCCTGAGTGAGATATCCCAGAAGTAGAGAGGCACGTGGTAAATACTCACTTATAAGTGTATACTAGACCTATAATATTGGAAAATCATACTAAAATCTATACACCTAAGGAAGCTAATCAAGAAGGAGGACTCTGGGTATGCTCAATCTTCCTTCAGAAAGCAAAACAGGACAGGCATCAGAAGAGGGAGGAAACAGGGAATAGGACAGGAGTCTACTACAGATAGCCTCTGAAAGAGTCTACTCAGCAGGGTATCAAAACAGATACTAATACCCTTAGCAAACTTTGGACAGAGTGCAGGAATCTTATGAAAGAAAGCAGAAACAGAAAGACCTTGGGTGGAGCAGGAGCTCCACAAGGAGAACAACAGAACTACAAAATTTGGTCACAGTGTTCTTTTGTGAGTCTGAAACTCCAAACAAGGACCCTGCATTGAGATAACCAAGAAGATATGTAGCCCATGGCAGCTCAGGGTCCAAGAGTGTTCCCCAGTAATAGGAAGAGAGACTGTCTCTAACATGAAGTCAGGGGCTGGCTCATTGATCACCTCCACATGAGAGGGGAGCAGCCTCACCAGTCCACAGAGGAAGACAATGAAGCCAGTCCTGATGAGACCTGATATACTAGTGTCCTATGGAAGAGGAGGAAATCCCCTATCACTGGACTGGGGGAGGGGCATAGGAGAAGAGGAGGGAGGGAAGGTGGGTTTGGCAGGGAATGGAGAAGGGTCTTTACCTGGGGTACAAAGTGAATAAACTGTAATTAATAAAAACATAGTAAAATTTAAAAATAATTCTTCTAAGGGACATAGTAAAAGTCAGGTCATAGTATACCACTTGTGAGGAACAATGGCCTGGGCACAGCCAACCACTATTCTAATCCTGATATTTGCTCATATCCATTAGAAGCACAGACATATAAACCAAAAGGTGATGGGTATGACAGTAATCTTCTTTCTGTAAAGGAGTAGCATATGGGAGGTTAAGATACCAGAAAGAAGTTGCACCAGTATTCATGGTTCTACGAGGCTGGTAGTATGATCAGAAAACTCATGATATGAAGAGTTGGAACGGTACAAATCTAAATCTCAAATTGTCTGGTACTGTCCATTCAATATCCATTTATTGTATCTGATCTAACATCTCTTTTGACTACCATGGCAAACACTAAGACTGTCATCAGACATATCTCAAGGTGTCCCTACTCTGCTGTAGCATGCTTCACTGTTGTCCCTCCCAGAGCTTTGATTTATGAGTTTTTTTTTTCATGGCTGTAGAAATGCACATAAGCACTTCCATGTAGAATGCATCATTCTCGGCAGCCTCAACCTATATCTGGATCACTATCACTCATATTTGACATAGAATAAACTATCTTTTATCTCCCTGAAAAAAAAAGAAAATAATGTTCTATTCAGTTGTTATCTCCTTTGTTTTCTAGATCCGTATTTTTTTTTATAATTTGTTAGACAGGATTTTGCTTTATAGGTCATGGTGGCTTAGAAATGGCTCTGTAACATAGGCTGGACTCAAAAACTAAAAGTCTATGTGTCTTAATGCACAGAGGACTGCAAGCACATTTAGCAGTCTTGGAAATTACCTTCTTTTCTTTGTTTGGTGTACAATGTGTGTGTACATGTTCATAAGTGTATGGATACCTATGTAGATATGCCTGTGCAGTCCGCGGTTGATGTCAATGTCTTTATGTATCATTCTCCATTTTACTTTTTGAGGCACTGAATACAGATTCAGTTAATTTAGCTAGCAAGTTGTACCTTAGTGTTCCTTATCTACCTTTTGAAAGCTGGGATTACAGTTAGGCCACCAGACCCATGAGGGTGCTGGGGATGAAATTCTGTTCTCAGGTTTGTGCAGCAAGTACGTACTTCATCCATTAAGCCACCGCCTTCCACTTCACCTTTTTAAACTATGGAATTCACAATTCCATATGTTGTTGTTCCATATTAGTCTCTCATATCTTATATTAGGGCAAACTAGCCTAGCTTATTTACAAGAAATATACTCACTCTCATGGAGGTTGCCTAAAATGTAACAGATAATAAACAGTATTAAACCATTACAGGTGAATTTCAAACTTCACAG
>JAQQSO010007514.1:0-10561 GCA_028658305.1 Pachyuromys duprasi | reverse complement strand
TTAGTGTTTTGACTATGATGTGACGAGAGGTATTTCTTTTCTGGTCTAGTCTATTTGGTGTTCTGTAGGCTTCTAGTATGTTTATGGACATTTCTTTTTTTAAGTTGGGAAAATTTTCTTCTATTATCTTTTTAAAAATATTTTCTGGTCCTTGGAGCCTGGAGTCTTCCTTTTCATCTATTCCAATTATTCTTAGGTTTCATCTTTTCATGGCATCCTTGATTTCTTAGGTGTTTTGTGTTTGGGACTTTTCTGATTTTATTTTTTCCTTGAGTGAGGAATCCATTTCAGCAACTGTATCTTCAGCTCCTGAGATTCTCTCTTCCATCTCTTGTATTCTATTGGTGATGCTTTGTGGTTCCTGATCTTTTCTCTAAGTTCTCCAGTTCCAAGTTTTTCTCTGTTTGTGTCTTCTTTATAGATTCTAATTCTGTTTTCATGCTTTGTATCGTTTCCTTCATCTGATTGACTGTATCTCCTATTTTTTTTTGTTGTTTGTTTCCTCTCTGTATATCTTTAATTGCTCTTGTATGTGGGCAGTTATATTCTTCTGAGTTTCTTTGAGGGCCTTGTTCATTTCCTCTTTTTGTCCCTCTTTTTGTTCCTCTAATATCTGCATAATCATAGCTTTAACATAATATTCCTGTGTCTCCACTGAATTAAAATCTCCATTGCTTTTGGGTGTTTCTGGTGGTGCCATGGTGTCCTGATTTTTGTTGGGTGAGTTCTTATGTCGACCTCTGGCCATTTGTTTATATATAATCAAGGAACTGTTTGTTCCTTGAAGCTGAACTTCAGACTGGAACTGTCAGTCTCTGGTGTCTGGAGTATTCTTCAAGAAGATCAGGGAGTTCCATTGGTTTTCATCTATTTTCTTAACTGATGAATCTCAAGTACATAAAGCATGGCACATAATGTCATGAAATAAATCTTTATTGAAATAATGAACAAACAATTATGTATCTACCTTCTGATTGAAACGTACTATTTTCAATCAGTATGTTTACATTTTGAAACTGAAATCACTGGATGCTATGTTGGTCCCATGGAACAAATCACTTCCTATAAGACAGTTCCCTATGTCTAGACCACCATTTTGCTCTGAAACATAGTCATTAAAATTATTTCTTCATAGATTAAAATGTCTATACCACAGTGGCTAAATAAAATTTGTTTAATGATTTTGTGTATGTGGATCAAACTGACACAGCCAAGAGATATGCAGATAGTTGGTAAAATATTATTTCTGGGTGCCGGAGAGTGTTTCTAAAAGATACTGAGAGACCAAAAGATTAATGGTGGCTATTACTAATGTTTAAGGCCTAAACTAGTTGGGTGGGGAGGTCCAGTAATGCCCTGAGGGGAAGAACTTGCCTTACCACATTCTTTACCCACACACTAGAGATACAGTTGCTAGGAAACTGACCCATTCCCCTAGGGAAGGACACCAGATCATTAATGGTTTGGGGAACTTCCTATAGCAAATCAATTCAAAATGCAACGTTTCAACCAATAGATGCTTGCCAAGTAAGAATCGTTCCCACCTTGGGCATGCTGGGAGAGACCAGAATCTTTAAATTACCCAACTAACCTGAGGACAGGGCTCTCAGCTCTTACCGCTTAGGTGGTGGAGGGTGTGAGCCCAAGCTGCAGCTTGTAATGATTTATAATAAAAAGATCCTCATGTGATTTGCAACACACTAGGCACCCAGTGGTGGTCTTTTGGGGTATTGCAATTCGGCCACAACAATATTGGCATGTAAGCCAGTAGATTTAATAAAGAAAATAAAATTATTTCTTCAGCAGTGATGAGTCCCATCCCATGTTGAAGACAGTCCACACCCACAAATCCCAACACTATCACCCACATCTTCCACCTCATGTGTCTGCTATTCTGGTTAGAACCAAACAGCAGGGGGTTGGGGTTAATTCATTTCCTCTGCTTAAGCTGAGACACTCTTCCTCCCCTGTGCTTAAATATGAGCATTACTGGCTCTCATGTTTTTAAACTCAGGCCAGCAACTATATCATCACTTCCCCCAACCCAGATCTCAGGCCTTTGCCCTGACTGAATTATATACTCCTACTTTTTTGTTTGCAGATGGGGGGATAAAGGGATTTCTCAGCTTCTATTACCACATGAGTAAGTTCTTGCAACAAAAACCTTCAATATATCTGCAATATATCTTATGTGTTGCTTAATGATGTAGATACATTCTGAAAAATTGATCATTAGATAATTTTTTTATGTGTGTGCATCATGCAGTATACTGTGAATGCAAGTTCCTGGAAAGAAGCAGTACCTACAAAGGTCAATTGACTGAGCAGAGCTTCAATGTTTATGGGGCAGTTGGAATTGTGGAAGAAAATTCCTGTAAATAAGACATCCTTTCTTGACTATAGGAACATTAGAATATTAATGATATGGAAAGGATGAAATGTTGTAGGTCTAGAGCCTATTTACAGATTATCCTGGGCTACGGTGGATATACAATAGCCATGCATATTCACTTCTGCATGTGACCTAACATCTTTGTGATTATTGAATCCTTTATAATATACAAACAGACCCCTATCTTGCACCAACCAAAAGGCTAAAAGTGCCATTAGGTATCATCCAAGGCCTATTGTTGAGATTTCCACCCTTCTCCATAACCTGCCTTTCTGATGTCTCTCAAAATATATTTAAAGACATTTTTATTTTATGATTTTCTTTTCTCTGCTACTATAAAAACTTCACAAAACTGTTACCACATTGGAACACAGAATTTGAGGTACATTGAAGTGTGTTTCTGGGTCACCCATACTCTGGCTCCAGAAGAAAGTGTTTCTTGTTCCCTTGAGATGAGAATTGTGGTTTTGTATCAACAGAATATTTCAGGTCAACAACCTAACTTTAAACTATCTGGACCACTTTTAGCCCTCTTCATTGGTCATTTATTGTCCACTTCTATATTGACCTGACATTCTTGTGACTGACAATTCCTTTGGACTATATAAATAGAGCCCTGTCTTCCACTAACTCAAAAGCTGAGAGTAGCATCAGATAGCATCCTAGGCATCTGGCAGAGATTTCCCCACATTCTGTAACCCACCTGTCTAGTGTACCCATCAATGTAGTGATGTATCCATAGTTAGCACTCCTTCACCATCAGAATTAGCACTCATTCACCCCTGCAACCTTGTGCTGTGTCTTGATTTCTGCTCTGTTACTATAATAAACTTCATTAAATTGTTACCATATCAGAACATGAAATTTGGGATAACCTAAATCTGTGTTCCAAGGCTGTCATCACTCACATTTGGGTCCAGAATAAACTGTCTCTCTGCTTATGTATCCTGCCTGTCAGAGGTAAAGATATTCTAAAAAGACCCTTGTGGGCCTCACTTTGGCTATCAGACTACTGAAACAATGATCTTCAAAGAATTGAAATTTCCCCAGGAATCTCTTGCTGAGAAAAGGAAAAGGCCAAAGACTAGTAAAAGTCAAAAGAGAATCTTGTATCACAGAAAGATTGCATACAGCTCTGACAACTGTTTAAGCTACTTTGCAAGAGAAGATGGAGCCAAGACAATGATGAGTCAATAGCCAATACATATCTAGGACTTCTCAGTTATGTGTTCCTCTGGCCTTATCCTTCTAAACCTCATGTAAGGACCTCAAAGACACATTAGGGGAAGTCACAACACCTCTTTGTTCATCTTCCCAATGTAGTCACATTTTCTGATTTTCATTACTAGTACAGTTAGTTAATTGAGGATGGGTAGAATGGGTAGGCCCTACTTTGTTAGGGCTCAGGCTCTGACTCTAACAACTCTGGAAACAAAAGATCATAAACTTAAGGGCTAAAGTCATGGCTCAGCTGTTAAAAGCATTTGTCTGCTCTTGCAGAAGATCCAGGTTTGGTTCTCAGCACTCACACAATGTATTACCACCATAGGTAACTCAGTTCAGCAGATCCAACACGCTATTCTAGCCTCTGTGTGCACAAGGCATGCATAATGGTATATTTATGTACATGAATACAAAAGACATAAACTTGTAAAATGATAGCAAATAATGATTTTAGTTGGTTTGAAGTTTTGTTTGTTTGTTTACTGTTTTATTTGTTTTGGTTTTTGTTGCTTTTTTTTTTTTCAAGACAGGATTTCATTGTGCACCCCTGGCTGTCCTGGTACTCACTCTGTAGACCAGGCTGGCCTTCCACTCAGAGATATACCCTGTGTCTTCCTCCCAAGTTCTGGGATTAAAGTAATGCACCACCATTGCCTGGCAATGATTTTTTTAAAGAATGTCATGAACTTTGACAGCACTGCCATAAATCACACTTCTTGTCACTAGGTACTTCAATTCTCAATTTTAAACTTGTGGGAGAAAGAATATAGCTGACCAAGGTTAAATTAGCTTCACCTTCCTAAAATAAGATAATGATGAAGAATAAGTCAAGTATGTATGTGGCCAGTAGGTGCCTATTGCATGCATTAGAAATAATCTCAAGTAATTAACCAGTTTTCTAAGCGTTACAGTGATCATACAAGAGTTCTACTACATGTGTTATTAGGAACTTAACCATCTCTGCCCATTTGTGATAAATCAGTGAAACTTTTTATTATATTTTCACCACTGAAGATTATTTATGGAGTTTTTCTAGCAAATGTTGACAAGGTTTATGAAGTAGTAAGAAGAAGCAGCTAAAATCATTGAATTTTTAAAGTAACATCTATTTGAGACAGCCTTACTCTGACATGTTTTTAGACTTAGGCCAATGGTAAGATTGAACCAAGTTCCAAGAAGATAAATAATCTTTGGTTTAAATAAACATCATTCAAAGTGATACACTCCAACAAAGGGAGGTTAATAAAAGTATAAAATATTACTTATATCATTAATAAATGCAGAAACCAAAATAGAAATATACTTCAATAATTTTTTACAGCACTAGCATTGAAAGGAGAGACAAAGCAATTCAAACTATCTTATGTAAGTATTGTAGATTAAATGAGAATTGCTTCCCATAGGCTCATGTATTTAAATACCTGATCCTCAGTTAGTGGTTGTGTTTGGGGAGGTTATGGAACCTATAGAAGGCAGAGATTTGCAGAAAAAAACTACATCACTGGGACTGGGCTTTGAATTTTTGGACCTCATTCCCACTTCCAGCTTTGTCTCTCTGCTTCCTCTGTGCAGTTAACATATGATCAGCTAGCTTTCCACTTCTACTACCATGATTTTTCTTCCATGATGGACTCTCTTTAGAACCATAAGCCAAAATAAACTCTTCCTTAAGTTCTTCTAGTTGTGGGATTTTTTTTTATCACAGCAACAGAAATTTAACTAATACAGTGAGCTCTTACATTATGTGATAGTTTTTGTCAACTTCACACAAACTGGAATCATCTGTGATGAGGTAACCTTGATTGAGGAATTATCTCCATCTCCACAGCCATGTAAACCTATATTGGTATTAATCTGAAACACACATAATATTGTTCTGTAGATTAGGTTATTTTGAGGACATGCCTGCATTAGATCAACTTCTGAGACTGTATAATTTAGACATAAAGAATTAAGCATTGAGCCCAGTGCAGTGGCACAAGCCTGTAATCAGCACTCAAGTGAGGCAGAGGCAAGTAGATCTCTGAGTTCAAGGCCAGCCTGGCCTACAAAGCAAATCCAGGGCAGTCAATACACAGGGAAACCGGGTCTCAAATAGATAGATAGAGATAGATAGATAGATAGATAGATAGATAGATAGATAGATGCATACATACATACATACATAAACCATTTTTAAACGTAATTAAGCATTGAGTGTTGGTATAATGTTGTTTTGAAATGTATACACCTTACCCTTGTTCATTCAAATGCCAATTCCCCCCCCCCACACACACACACACTCTCTCTCTCTCTCACTGGTTTCAATCCGGATATTGCATTGTGATACTTAGTCTAAGCATCACCTGTCTCAACTTTGTATAAACGTCCAAAATAAAACAGGGAGACACAATGTTGAGCAACAGAGAGGAAGGAGTAGGCAAGAGAGGGGTGAACCAGAGGAGAGGAAGTGTGGGAGGCAGAGGAAGAGAGAAGGGAGGAGAGAGCTGGAAGAGCAGAGCTAGGAGGAGATGTCTTGGAATGACGTGGAGAATGGACAGGACCTAATATATCACAAAAAGCAAGTATAATGTGGGAAATCTAAATGTTAGGAAACTATGAGGGCTTGGAGGCTCAGAATGGAGTAACTATTGCCAAGCATTGTGATCAAGGTTGATTAAATAAATCCCAATCTCCGTACAGTGATTTGGGAATACAGCTGGTTTAGGATTAACAGCAACATTACTAAAAGATATATCAATAGTAAATATTAATCAACACTTACAACAATTGAGTTTGGCAGTTCAAAGACAGGAAAATGCTCTGTATCACTAAGATGTGTAGTAAGGAAAGTGCAGACAACATCATGTGCCATGACTTAGAAGAAATAAACTGTGTTATGCTACTCAGTGAGCCAACTAAGTAGAATGCAAATGTTGTGGTTGAGGTAGATTTGTTGTTTTGTTGTCATTGTTATTTTAAAGATTTCTTATGCTTTCACTGGGCAGATTTCAGTGAGTAGACAGATGACCTTCAGACCCCCCTGTTTACACAGAACTGCTTCACTTTGCTGTCCTGACTGACCAGAATCTCCAGCATCACCAAAGCCCAAGGAAGAAGTTCCTCTCCGTGAGCTTCCTCTATATGAGACTTACATATGATAGCTTAGCCACGTTTCACTTTGTAGATTTATGAATGACAAAGGCTGAAAGCAAATTTTGACCACACTATAAATTCTACCTTATAGTAAAAGTCCCACAGAAAAGTTATAAAAGGAACAATGCCCATCTCAGAGACTTTCAAACTAACCACCCCAAGCTGAGATTTTGTGATTGGCATTTACACTTGAGCTCTCAAAGGCAAATTCAGAACTTAACCTGGTTTGATGCAGAGCTCAAAAATGTCAATTATATCAGCTCAACCTGTGAGTCAAGACTAAAGTGAAACATTTTAATTTGAAGTCTGATGGTTTTTATGAAGTAAATGGTCCCCGAGTGACTTTCCCACAGGGCAGGGAGACACTGATGAAGTTTTTATTCAGTCTGCAGCCAAATGAAAGGAATGAGGACAAAGCAGAAGGTTTTTGTGAATCTAATTTCAGTATATTTCTATTGTTTCTTATTTTATAATTACTCTGAGGAATACATGCCACTGCTACTCTCTAAATAATAATGGCTATACTAAATATTGTATATGGTTAAGATATGATTTTATATCATCCAATTTTTTCCAATCAATTTGCTAATTTTATCGGTGTAATTTCAATAAGGAAGCAAACCCATTTTAGCCTAGGCAGGACAAAAATGCAGAAAAAATATGAGGGTGTTAGACTGAGAGGAACCTCTCACCCCAAAGTCTGGATGAAGCCCCTCTCCAGCAGAAAAGCAAGAATGCCAGCATATGTGATGACTGAATAGTGCCTTTCACCATTTCCCAACATATGACTGAGATTTTCTATGAATTACATCAGCAACTCCATGTACAGGGAAATGACATGTCTGGAGTCCTTCTGCAACCCTGGTGGCTCCTGGTATACCTGACCAGATTGTACTTCCATCCAAGGGGTTTCGGAAGCCACCTATAATCCCACTTATCAAAAAGAGATAGAAGATGCGAGATACAAGATGGCTGCCACAAAGGACACTGTGTCTGACGAGTAGGACAGCAGTAACAGCGCAGCAACCAGGAGACTGAACTCTGGGACCTAAAACACCAGCATTTGTGATTGCCAGGTGAGCAGAATTCCTACTGTGAGGATACAAGTGGGAAAATCCTAGGGACATCCAGTTATTCCCAGGAAAAACTCCGGGTGACCAGCTGCACACAGCCCTGATCTAAATGCGCAGCCACCCTGGGCACCAACAGCGGCCATACCAGACTGGGACACATAGTCTCCGGGCCAGACTGAGAAGGCCCCTGTCAGACCGGCCTGCATCCTGCGGGCACACATCGCTCGGCTCCAGCGGCAACTACCCCAGTCCCTGTGTGTGTCCACGGGCCAGTCTGAGAAGGCCCCATATTCCATTCCCCAGACTGGGCTACATCAGGCAGGCACACTACACTTGGCAGCACCAGCTGCCACCCCGGACTGGGACACAAAGTAACAGGTCCAGTCTGAGGTGCCCCCAAATAACATCTCAGACCGCGGTGCACAGCCCCTGGCCCAGAAGGAGGCGCCAAGTCTCCAGTCCAGAGGAGAGCACTTAGCAGCAGGCCCAGGTAGGACCATGGAGCCTCAAGACCAGAGCGGAGCCCCAGGCTGACATCTCAAACCGGGACACTCAGCCTCTGGAACAGAGTGAGGAGCCAAGTCTCCAGACCAGAGGGATCCCCAGCCTGCGGTGCTCACAGCTTCTAGCACAGAGCACGAAACCGGGCACACAGAGCCCACAACAGAATTCAACTGAGGCAACAACACACACTATCAAACCACTGGAACTCCCCGGTCTTCTTGCAGAATACTCCTGACACAAGAGATTGACATTCCAGACTGAAGTTCAGCCTTAAAGCACAAACAGCTCCTTGATTATATAAAAACAAATGGCCAAAGATAGACTTAAGAACTCACCCAACAAAAATCAGGACACCATGGCCCCACCAGAAACACCCAAAAGTAATGGAGATTTTAATTCAGTGGAGACACAGGAAAATTTTGTTAAAGCTATGATTATGCAGATATTAGAGGAACAAAAAGAGGAAATGAATGAGACCCTCAAGGAAATTCAGAAGAATATAACTGCCCACATACAGGAAAAATTAAAGATATACAGAAAGGAAACAACCAAAAAAATAGGAGTCACAGTCAATCAGATGAAGGAAACGATACAAAGAATGAAAAATGAATTCGAATCTATAAGGAAGACACAAACGGAGAAGAACCTGGAACTGGAGAACTTAGAGAAAAGATCAGGAACCACAAAGCATCACCAATAGAATACAAGAGATGGAAGAGAGAATCTCGGGAGCTGGAGATACGCTGGCTAAAATGGATTCCTCACTCAAGGAAAAAATAAAATTGGAAAAGTCCCAAACACAAAACATCCAAGAAATCAAGGATGCCATGAAAAGATGAAATGTAGGAATAATTGGAATAGATGAAAAAGAAGATTCCAGGCTCCAAGGAACAGAAAATATTTTTAAGAAAATCATAGAAGAAAAATTTCCCAACTTAAAAAAAGAAATGTCCATAAACATACTAGAAGCCTACAGAACACCAAATAGACTAGACCAGAAAAGAAATACCTCTCGTCACATCATAGTCAAAACACTAAACCTACAAAACAAAGAAAAAATATTAAAGGCAGCAAGGGAAAAGGGTCAAGTAACATATGAAGGTAGACCGATCAGAATCACACCAAATTTCTCATCAGAAACTATGAGAGCCAGAAGAGCCTGGGCAGAAGTCATGCAGTCTTTAAGGGAACACAGATGCCAACCCAGACTACTATACCCAGAGAAGCTTTCAATCAACATAGATGGAGAAAACAAACTTTTCCATGACAAAACAAAATTCATGCAATATCTGCACAGCAACCCAGCCCTACAGAAGGTACTAGAAGGAAAACTTCAGTCCAACAAAAACAACTACACCAAAGAAAATATAGGATACAGATAATTTGCCAACGAAAACAACAACAAAAAAAGCAATGAATCACAGTAAGACCACCAACTCCAAATGAAACGAACTAACAGTCATTGGTCACTATTATCTATCAACATCAATGGACTGAACTCTCCAACAAAAAAACACAGACTAACAGAATGGCTGCGGAAACAGGGTCCAACATTCTGCTGCATCCAAGAAATACATATATGCAACAAACATAAACACTATCTCAGAGTAAAAGGCTGGAAAAATGTGTTCCAAGCAAATGGACCCAGAAAACAAGCTGGGGTAGAGATCCTAGTATCTAATAATATAGACTTTCAACCAAAACTAATCAAGAAGAAAAATGAGGAGGGGCACTTCCTTCTCATCAAAGGAAAATTCCAACAGGAGGACATCACAATTTTGAACATCTATGCCCCAAATACAAGACCACCTACGTATGTAAATCAAACATTATTAAAACTGAAATCACACATTGATCCCAATACCCTAATAGTGGGATACTTCAACACTCCACTCTCACCAAGAGACAGATCATCCGGTCAGAAGCAAAACAGAGAAACAAGGGAACTCACAGACACCCTAAATCAAATGGACCTAATAGATGTCTGCAGAACTTTTCATCCCAGATCAAAAGAGTATACCTTCTTTTCAGCACCTCATGGAACCTTCTCCAAAATAGACCATATAGTTGGTCACAAAGCAAGCCTCAGCAGATACAGGAAGATTGAAATAATCCCTTGTATCCTATCTGACCATCACAATCTAAAACTGGACCCCAACAACAACAGAAATAGCAAAAGGCCTGCACATACATGGAAACTGAACAACTTGCTACTCAAGGACAGCTTGATTAG
>JAQQSO010007513.1:0-10562 GCA_028658305.1 Pachyuromys duprasi | reverse complement strand
CTTGTACAACCACTCTGGAAATCAATTTGGCGCTTTCTTAGACAATTAGGAATAGTGATTCCTCAAGACCCAGCTATACCACTCTTAGGCATATATCCAAAAGATGCTCAAGTACACAACAAGGACATTTGCTCAACCATTTATGTGTTTTTGGATTCGGTTTGCAAGTATTTTATCGAGTATTTTTGCATCAATGATCCTAAGAGAAATTGTTCTGAAGTTCTAATTTATTGTTGGGTCTTTGTGTGTTTTAGGTATAAAAGTGGCTGTGGCCTCATGGAATGAATTTGGTGATGGCCCTTTTGTTTCTATTTTGTGGAATAATTTCAAAAGAGTTGGATTTTGGTCTTCTTTTAAGGTCTTATAGAATTTTTGACTGAAACCAACTGACTCTAGCATTTTTTTTTTTTTTTGGAAGGGAGACCATTGATGACTTCTTCTATTGCCTTAGGGTATGTATATACTACTATCATATCTATTTACCTGATCCTGATTTAATTTTGATAAATTGAATATATCAAGAAAATTGTGCATTTTACATAGATTTTCAAATCTTGTGGCATATAGACTTTTGTAGCAAGACCAATTGATTGTTCGGATTTCCTCAGTGTTTGTCATTTTGTGCCCATTTTTGTTTGTTTCTCGTTGTTGTAATTTGGATAGTTACTCTCGGCCTTTTAGTTAGTTTGGCTAAGGGTTTGTCTATCTTTTTTATTTTCTCAAAGAACCAGCTCTTGGTCTCATTGATTCTTTTAATTGTTTTTTTCTAATTCATTAATTTCAGCTCAGAGTTTGATTATTTCCAATCTTCTAATCCTCTTGGGTGTTTCTGCTTCTTTTTTACTCTAGGGCTTTTGGGGTGCTTTTAGGTTGCTTGTTTGAGATGTCTCAAACATCTTTCTGGAGGCACTTAGTGCTATTGCTTTCATTGTGTCCCATAAGTTTGGGTAAGTCGCGCCTTCATTTTCATTGAATTTTAAGAAGTCTCTAACTTCTTTTTCATTTCTTCCCTGACCAAGCTGTCACTAAGTAGAGAATTATTTAGTTTGCATGTGTCTGTAGGCTTTTCATTATTTCTGTTGTTGTTGAGGTCTAATTTTAGGCAATGGTTATCTGATGGGATAAGAGAGATTTTTTTTTTCAATCTTCTTATATCTGTTGAGGCTTACATTGTAACTGACTATATGGTCAGTTTTTGGGTAGGTTCCATGAGGTGCTGAAAAGAAGTTATTCTTGCTTCAGTTTGGGTGATAAGTTCCATAGACATCTATTAGGTCCATTTGATTTATTTCCCTATTTAACTTCTGTATAGATGATTTGTCCCTTGATGAGAGTGGAGTGTTGAAGTCTCCCACTATTAAGGTGTTAGGATCAATGTGTAATTTAAGCTTTCATTATGTTTTATTTACAAATGTAGGTACTCTTGCATTTGGGGCAGAAATGTTCAGGATTGTGATGTCATCCTGGTGGATTTTTCCTTTGATGAGAATGAAGTGCCCTTCCTTGTCTCTTTTGATTAATTTTGTTTGAAAGTCCATTTTATTAGATATTAGGATAGCTAACCCAGCTTGTTTTCTAGGTCTATTTGTTTGAAAATATTTTCTAGCCATTTACTCTGAGGCAGTGTTTATATTTGTTGCAGAGCTGTGTTTCTTGGATGCATCAGAATGTTGGATCATGTTTCCGCATCCATTTTGTTAGTCTGTGTCTTTTTATTGGAGAGTTGAGTCCATTGATGCTGACAGACAATAGGTACCAATAAATTTTAGATCCTTTTATTGTAGAGTTAGTGGTGTTGCTCTGTTTCAGTGCTAGTTTTCTTTTAATTTGTTGTTGTTGTTGTTGTGAAGTTATATATATCCTGTGTAGGGTGTGTATCCTGTATTGGGTGTAGTTGTTTTCATTGGTTTGGAGTTTTCTTTCTAGTATTTTATGTAGGGCTGGGTTACTGTGTAGATATTGTTTAAGTTTATTTTGGTCGTGGAATATTTTCTTTTCTCCATCTATGTTGATTGAAAGCTTTACTGGATATACTAGTCTGTGCTTGCATCTGTGGTCTGGTAGAGTCTCCATGACATGTGCCCAGGTCCTTCTGGCTTTCAAAGTTTTTGTTGAGAAGTTTGGTGTTATTCTGATAGGTCTACTTTTACATGTTATTTGGCTCCTTTCCCTTTGGCTTTTAATATTTTTTCTATGTTCTGTAGATTTAGTGTTTTGACTATTATGTTATGTGAGGAGTTTCTTTTCTAGTCTAGTATATTTGGTATTCTGTGGCCTTCTTGTATGTTTATGGACATCTTTTTCTTTAAGTTGGGAAAACTTCCTTCTATGATATTCTTGAAAATATTTTCTGGAGCTTAAAGCCTGGAATCTTCTTTTTCATCTATTCCTATTATTCTTGTTTTTAAATTTTTATTTATTCATTCGTTTATTTATTACATATATAGTGTTCTGCCTGCATACCAGCAGAAGGTACCAAATCTCATTTTATATGATTATGAATCACCATGTGTTTGCTGGGAATTGAATACAGAACCTCTAGAAGAGCTGCCAGTGGTCTTAACCTCGAATCCGTATCTCCAGCCCCCTATTCCTATTCTTAGATTGAGTCTTTTCATCGGTTCCTTGATTTCTTTGATGTTTTGTGTTTGGAACTTTTCTGATTTTACTTTTTCTTTGAGAGATAAATCAATGTCTGCAAGTGTATCTTCAGCCCCTGAGATTCTCTCTTCCATCTCTTGTATTCTGTTGGTGATACTTACCTTTGTGTTTCGTGACCTTTTCTCTAAGTTCTCCAGCTCCAGTGTTTTCTCTGTTTGTGTTTTCTTTATTGATTCTAATTCTGTTTTCATGTCTTACACCATTTTTTCATCTGTTTGAATGTGGATTCCTGTCTTTCCTCTATTTTTTTGTTGTTTGTTTCTTCTCTATATGCCACTAATTGTCCATCCTCTTGTGCCTCTATTTGTTTGGCTGTATTTGCCTGTATTTCTTTGAGAATTTCATTTGTTTCCTCTTTATGTGCCTCTAATATTTGGATAAGCCTAGAATTGAGATCCTTTTCCTGTGTTTCTGGTGAATTAGCATGTCCATTGATTTTTGTTGTTCTTGGTGAAGGCATGATGTTCCGTTTTGTTGTTGGATGCGTTATTATGCCAACCTCTAGCTATCTGCTTATAAGTAACCTTTGCTGTTTGTTCCTGGAGTATACTCTTGAGACTGGCCCCGTCTTTCTCTGATGTCTAGAGTATTCTTCAGGAAGATGAGAGAGGTACACTGGTTTGAGAGTGGATGTTGGTGTTTAAGCTGTAGTTAAGGAAGTAAGGTTGCAGGTGCAGGTGCACAAGTGTGGATGAGGGCAAGCTCGGTTGTGTACATGGAAGTGTACCTTAAAGGCAGGGTGCTAGAGCATGTAGATGCCTAGAATGTAGAGCTTATGCAAGGAGGGGGTGCTAGTGCTTATGCTGTTCTTGGGTGCAATGTGCATGTGCAGGTGCCTTGAATACCTCAGTGTCCTATAAGCCTGTCGTATCGTCCTCCTGGTATTCAGATCTGTCTGGGCTCCAGGAATTGTTTGCCTGAACTCCAAAGGTAGACCCACAGAACAAGGGCTTCAGTGTTGAGAATGCTGTCCCAAGGATCCCTATGTTGCCCACAGTGGGGGTGTGGGTGGGAGAGATCAGCTGTCTGACTGCTGGAGTAGAGGGACCCTGGATCTGGGGTTCTGCATGCCTTCACTGGAAGGCACACTCACTTGCTAGCAGGCCTAATGGGAAAGCATGGGGGTTTCCCTCGTTCTATACTCTCAGATATGGGTCTGAAGGGGCATACGAGTATATCGGAGATCCTTCAGCTCAGTGGTGTCCGCTGTCTCTCCACTGGGCAGTGAAACCATTACTTGGGTGGCCACTTCTGTTATCTAAATCACAGATCATAGAAGCTCCTGTTAGGGTTAGCTGCCACCCTGCTGCTGCTGCTGCTGCTGCTGCTGCTGCTGCTGCTGCTTCTGTCACTGCCCCTGCCACTGCCTCCACTGCTACAGACCTGGGAGACCGGTATATTCATCTGCTGGGAGGACCTGGAAAGCATGTTCAATTGCCCACAGACCTGAGAGGCCCGTACAGCCTCCAGCCACCACTGCAGAACTGGGATGCCTGCCTCTCTTGTTTTAGTTACTGAGCTAGGCCGCCAGAGCTTGGAGCATCGGGTACTATGGGTTGCCTCTGTCATGACTGGGTCAAGGGGAAGTGCAGGGATTGGGGGTTGAATATTCACCACTCTCATTACCCGAGACATTCGAGAGTGACCTGGATCCAAATGGTCTCCACTCATGGGTTTTCCCCTCTTGCCCAGGCCAGGAAACCTCAATGTCGATGTTCTGGCTTCAGCTGCCCCTCCATTCATCAGTTTTGGAGTTTGGGATCCTGTGCTCCTCAGATAAGTTGTCTGCTGGTAGCTCGCATCTTGGATCCGCCTCGACCTATTTGTCTTCAACAAAAAGTTACATGTTTGAGGCTCAAAAGGAGCTAACAATATTTTATGGTGATAGTTAAGAATATTTTTAAAGAATTGTATGCAGTACCATTAGTATTACATTTAACAAAGACATATTAACACTTCCCATGTACATAATCTCAAAATGAATGTCATTTCTAAGAAGGAAGTTTTCAGCTTTAAATAGCATATATGCAAACACTACAGAGTCCTTTCTCATTTTATCCAACAAATACTTTTTAAGTGTTGCTTTATACCCATTTGTCTCAGGATGTTATCCAAAGCAGTCAATATTTGTTTGCATAATTGTCTCAGCACAAATCTAAATTGTAAATATGCTCTTTAGTTACTGCCTAGCATACAACACAAACAAACTTGGTTTGCCATGTCTGTTGTGGCAAAAAAGCAGAAAAAATCCCTGCCTATATAAATTCACAAAGAAAAACAAATAATAAGCAAGAGAAATGAAGAATGAAGGTAGATAGTATTAAATAGTGATGCACACTAAAAATATTAAAAGATGGAATGAGTAAACAGTACTTGTGAATGGAAATCTTTGGTTAAGGCTGATGATGGTTCTTGAGAAGTAGGATACAGAACTTGAAAACAAACCAGCCATTTCAAGAACATTTTATGAAGGACCAAAGTACTGAGAAAAGAAACAGCCTGTCATGCTCAAGACAATATCACAGGGGTGAGGGCATAATCCACAGGCATGAGTCCTTGTCTAATATGTAGAAGAACCTAATTTCCATTCCCAAAGCTTGAAAAACAAAACAAAAATCCAGTATTTATCTCTACCTGGTAGCATGTAATCTGAACTAGCTTGAGCATGTCACAGTCATTAGATTAGGAACTAAAGCTCTTCCTTCAAGTTATATCCAGTATCTGATCCACCTTACATCACCTTGGTTTGAATCAACATTCTCTGTCCCCTCCATTATTACAAAAGGACTTAGCAGATGTGTGTACTTCTACCCCAGTCCCTCACTATTTACTCTACATGGGGCTATAGAAAGGCGCATTTAAACTCTAATAGAATATATGATTTTTTCTGATTTTCTAGGAGCTTCCTAGCTTATTTTGACTAAAACCCAGAAATGGATCAGCAGATGAGAGTGCTTACTGCTCTTCCAGCTGACACAGTTCAGTTCCAGCAGCACCCATACCAGGTGGCTCACAGGTCTCCTGGAACTTCATTTCCAGGGAATCTGATGCCTTTTTTGGAGCTCTACTTATATGAACCACATGCACTGACTGTATATACACATGCATACATACATACATACAAACAGGCATTCACATAAACATAAAATAATGACAAGTGAACCTGTAAAAAATGTATGTGATATGAGTCTCTAAATGCTCTCTCTAACAAACACACAATCACACAAACGTGCACACACAGACACACAACCTACAGCTAATATATACTTTTCGAGATGAGGGACATTTCAATATACTAACAACTGTATCTTTAATGCCTAAAGTATGGCAGGCATTTGGTGAATATTTGTCAAATGAATTAGTGAGCAGGATATACATGTTGTCATAATGTAGGATTTTTGGACTTTTCTAAGGTAACCTCTATTCAATAAGCATAATTCTGGGACAAATATCAGCACGAATTGTTGACATATTGCATCCCACCTTAGAATGCTATATACTGCACTACAGTCCCTAATGGGAGAGACAATTGAAATTCCTTCATGTTTTTGCAAAAGATTTCTGCTGAAACTGTCAGTTCTCATTTTCTCACAGCCTTGTTTTCGATGAGAAAGTCTTTCTTTGGCAGGAGGAATGCTCAAAATAGTTTTATACCAAGCATGCTCACACCAAATTGTTGCCTTTTAAAACATTTCTTGCTTTCTCTTTGATTTTAATGATCATAAGTGAATGAAATCTTTAAAAATGATCCAAATAGTCAAGGGTAGACATCTATTTTCATCTATATATAAGGAGAAAAAGAAGAGGAAGGAGGAGGAGGGAAAGAAGAAGAAAGAGACCTCCACTTTCTAAATTTTAAATGAATAAATCAGCAGGGCAGGTCCTTTTTGGAATTTAATTTGGTTTTAATGTTTTATGAGGCTTACACCAAGGAATATTAATGCCATATGCAGAACAAGTCACTTGAGCCTTTCATACACAGGCAAAAGTTTTCATCTTAATTGAGAGATAATCTTTCTTAATAATATCAACATAGTCAATGGAAGTCATAATTAATTCATACACCATGAATGTAATTAGCATTCAAATGAAAGAAATGACTGCTATACCAAAAACAAGTCTACTCCATTACTATATTTGGTACAAATAAAATGTGCTGAATTTATTCTCTTATAAATTGTAGGCACAGTGTGATCACTCCTTTTTTAAGTCTCCATTCATTTTAAAACCAAAAGTTAAAAAGAAGCTACAGGTCTGTCTTAATAGCAAGTTTGTTCTTTAAAATGTAGTGGTGAAGTGCGACCAGTAGTCTCTACCTTTAAGTCTTTGTAAGCAATCAAGTTCAAATTGCAACATTCACTGACTTATAGGTAGGAAACCTGAATACCTATAAAGACCTAATGCTTTTTTATTTATTTATTCACTTTGTATCTGGCTGAAGCCTACTCCCTCATCTCCTCTCAATCCTACCTTACCCTTCTCTTCACCTTCCATACCCTTCCCCCAGTTCACTGATAGGGGATGTCCTCATCCCATTCCCTCTGACTCTAGCCTATCAGGTCTAATCAGGACTGGCTGCATTGTCTTTCTTTGAGGCCTAGTAAGGCTGCTCCATCCTGAGGGGGAGGTTATCAAAGAGCCAGCCACTGACTTCATGTCAGAGACAGTCACTGTTCCACATACTAAGGAACCCACATGAAAACTGAGCTACCAAGGGATACATCTGTACAGGGGTTTTAGGTATTCTCGGTTATCTCCATAAATGGTCCTTGGTTAGAGTATCAATCTCAGAAAAGAATTCTTGGCCCAGATTTTTTGATTTTGTTGCTCTCCTTGTAGAGCTCCATTCCCCTCCAGGTCTTTCTATCTCCCCCTTGTTTCATAAGATGCCCTCCACTCTGCCCAAAACTTGGCTAAGAGTTCCAACATCTGCTTTAATACCCTGTTGGGTAGAGTCTTTCAGAGGCCTTCTGTGATAGGCTCCTGTCCTGCTCCCTGCTTTCCCAAACTTCCAAGATCTAACTAGTTTACCTTTCTGAACAAGGATTAATTAGATTACCCAGAGTCCTCCTTCTTGCTTAGCTTCTTTAGGTGTAGAGATTTTAGTCTGATTATCCTATATTATATCTAATATCCACTTATAAGTGTATATATCATGTGTGTCTTTCTGCTTCTGGGATACCACACTCAGAATGATCTTTTCTAGTTCCCACCATTTGCCTCCAAATTTCATGATTTCCTTGTTTTTAATTGGTGGATAGTATTCCATTGTGTAAATGGACCAACATTTCTGTGTCCATTCCTCAGTTGAGGGACATCTGGGTTATTTCCAGATTCTGGCTATTACGAATAAAGCTTCTAAGAACATGGTTGAGTGAAAGCCTTGGGGGGGGAGGGGAAGAAGTAGACACACGCAAGAGAAATAGACAGTTGGAAATAATCAAAATGAGGCCTGAAATCAATAAATTAGAAAGAAAGAAAAAATAGTTCAAAAATCAATGAGACCAAGAGCTGGTTCTTTGAGAAAATAAAAAGATAGAAAAATCTTAGCCCAACTAACTAAAAGGCAGAGAGAAACTATCCAAACCAACAAAATCAGAAATGAAGAGGGGGAAATAACAACAGGCACTGAGGAAAACCAAGCAATAATTAGGTCTTACTTCAAAATCCTATATGTCACAAAATTTGAAAATCTAAATGAAATGGACGATTTTCTTGATGGAATTTACTTACCGAAATTAAATCAAGATCACATAAATATATTAAATAGTCCTATTCCCTCCAAGGAATTAGAAGCAGTCATCAAAAGTCTCCCTTCCAGAAAAAGCTCAGGGCCAAATGGTTTCAGTGCATAATTCTACCAGACCTTCAAAGAAGAGCCTACACCAATACTCTTTAAACTATTCCACAAAATAGAAACAGAAGGAACATTATCAAACTCATACCACAGCTACCTTGACCAATAAACTTCACAAAGACCCAACAAAGAAACAGAATTGCAGGCCAGTTTCAATGAAAGAAAAATCCACATGATAATCTACTTAGATGCTAAAAAAGCATTTGATAAAAACCAACATTAATTTATGTTTAAGGTCCTGGATAGATCAGGGATACAAAACACTTACCTAAACATAGTAAAAGCAATATACAGCAAGCTTATAGCCTAGATCTAACTAATGCTTTTATTTATAGGAATTAATACATCATTAAGTAAGGTATGATTATCCACAAGAGATAAGAGTATAAACACAGGAAAAAGTAGCAATATTGGCAATATTGTAAGGCTTAATGTCATTCATTCATTGTGAAATGTTTTTTTTCTTTTTTATAACATATTTATTTATTTATTTAAATATAATTCATTTATTTTTTAAATGTAATTTATTTATTTTTATATCAATTACAGGTTAGGTACTTTGCATTCCAGGCATAGCCCCTTCCCTCATTCCCTCCCACTCTCCCCATCCCTCCCTCATCTCCCTGCTCCCTCCAAGTCCTTCATTCCCTCCCACTCTCCCCATCCCTCCCTCATCTCCTCCCCAATCCCTCCAAGTCCACCGACTGGGGAGGACCTCCTCCCCTTCCATCTGACCCCAGTTCATCTTGTCTCCTCATGGCTGGCTACAATGTCCTCCCCTGGGATCTAGCCAGGCTGTTACTCCCTGGCGTGTATGGGGGAGGGTCAAATAGCCAGCTATCAAGTTCATGACAGAAACAGTCCCTGTTCCCCTTACTAGGGTCTTCAGTTAGACACTGAGGTACCATGGGCCACATCTGAGCGGGGTTCTAGGCCATATCCTTACATGGTCCTTGGTTGGAGAAACTGTCTCATATAAGACCCCTGTGCCCTGCTTGATTTGGTCTTTGTGAAACTCTTGTTCTCCCCAAGTCTTACTAACTTCCCTGCCCTCTGCTGAAGGCTTGGATGTGAGTCTTAATATCTGCTTTGATACATTGCTATATTAATTCTTTCAGACGCCCTCTCTGGTATGATCCTGTCCTGTTTCTTGTTTTCTCCTACATTCAATGTCCATCACATTTGTTCATCTAAACGAGCATTGATCATATCAACCTGGGTCCTCCTTCATGGATATCTTCCCTAGGTGTATAGATTTCAGCATTATCTTCCTATCCTAGAGGTCTATATAAGTGAGTATATACCATATGTTTCTTTCTGCTTTTGGGATACCTCACTTAGGATGATCATTTCCAGGTCCCACCATTTGCCTGTGAATTCCATTATTTCCTCCTTTTTAATTGCTGAGTAGTATTCCATTGTGTAAAAGCACCATAATTTCCATATCCATTCCTCAACTGAGGGACACCTGGGTTGTTTCCAGGTTCTGGCTATTGCAAATAAAGCAGCTACGAACATAGTTGAGCAAATATCCTTATTGCGTACTTGAGCATCTTTTGGATATATGCCTAAGAGTGGTATGGCTGGGTCTTGAGGAATCACTATTCCTAATTGTCTAAGAAAATGCCAAATTGATTTCCAGAGTGGTTGTACACGTTTGCATTCCCACCAGCAATTGCAGGAGGGTTCCTCTTTCTCCACAACCTCTCCAACATGCATTGTCAATAGAGTTTTTGATCTTAGCCATTCTGGGGGGTGTAAGGTGAAATCTCAGGGTCGTTTTGATTTGCATCTCCCTGATGGCTAAGGATGTTGAGCATTTCTTTTTTTTTTTTCTAGAGGTTTTTTTTTTTTTTATTAATTTATTTATTTTTATATCAATCACAGGTTAGGTACTTTGCATCCCAGGCATAGCCTCCTCCCTCATTCCCTCCCACCCTCCCACTCCCTCCCTCATCTCCCTCCTCCCGCCCCTTCCAAGTCCACCAACAGGGGAGGACCTCCTCCCCTTCCATCCAACCCCAGCTCATCCTGTCTCCTCAGG
>JAQQSO010007512.1:0-10563 GCA_028658305.1 Pachyuromys duprasi | reverse complement strand
CTTTGACCCTCCCCCATACAAGCCGGGGAGTGACAGACTGGCTAGATCCCAGGGGAGGACTTTGCAGCCAGCCCTGAGGAGACAGGATAAGCTGGAGTTGGATGGAAGGGAAGGAGGTCCTCCCCTGTTGGTGGACTTGGAGGGGGCAGGGAAGAAGGAGTTGAGGGAGGGAGTGGGAGGGTAGGAGGGACTGAGGGATGGGGCTACACCTGGGATTCAAAGTACCTAACCTGTGATTGAGATAAAAATAAATAAATTAAAAAAAATAGTTACTAAAATATTACCCTTTTTAACAATTTCTACATAAACATCTTAACTTATGTACACTATTGTGTACGGGGGGGGCGGGGGACCAATCTTTCCCATTTGAAGTCCTGCATTGGCTTTTTATTTATTTATTATTTATTTATTATTACAATTTATTCACTTTGAATCTCGGCTGTGGCAACCTCCCATGTCTCCTCCCAATCTCTCCCTCCCTCCCTCTTCTTCTCCCATGCCTTTCCCTTAGAGGTCCTTTCCCCTTCTATCCAACCCTGGCTTATCAGTTCTCATCAGGACTTGCTTCATTGTCTTCTTCTGTGGCCTGGCAAGGCTGCACCATCCAGGAGGAGGTGATAAGAGAGCCTGCCACTGAGTTCATAACAGAGACAGGCCCTGTTCACCTTACTAGGGTGCCCAGTTGGAGACTCAGTCTATGGGCTACATCTGAGCAGGGGTTTTAGGTCCTTTCCATGAATGATCCTTGGGTGGGGTATCAGTCTCTAGGGCCCCCAGGGCTCAGGATTTATGGCTCTGTTGGTCTTCTTGTGGAGCTCTTGTGTTCTCCAGGTCTTTTATCTCTCTTTTCTTTCATAAAATTCCCTATAATGTGCTCAAAGTTTGGCTCTGTGTCTCAGCCTCTGCTTTGATCAGTAGAGTCTTTCAGAAGCCCTCTGTGGTGGGTTCCTGTCCTGTTCTCTGTCTTCTTCTGCTACATTGGAGCTTGAAGAAAAATATCCATTGTTCTTTTTACAAATGCAACATTGGCTTTTCTCTCTTTTACAAAAAAAGGAAGAAATATTACAAAAAGAAGGAACTTAAAAATAGATCTTTTATTTATAAGTGTTCTATATCCCATCAACCATTATAAAATATACATACATTTTAATTTGTTTTATAAAATATACATACATTTTAATTTGTTTTGGAAGTATCTTCATTTCCTGTATCCACGCCAAAACTACAACAGTCCTTCCTATTATTTACCTCCACCTTAACTATGCTTATATCATGAATTTCTCTGCCTTCAATGAAGGATATATCAGCATGAATTGTCATTTATTGTAATGGCACACTTCACAGTTAGTTGTAAGGCTGTGCAATTATTTTATTAAAGTATAAGTTTAATTGGGCTGTAAGGTCATAGAAACAAGCAAAGTGTCTAATATATTCAATGCTTTCTCATAAACTATCAGTATTTAAAATATTAAATTATAAATACCCTGTTTATTCCCTGTTAGTGTCTGGTTTTAGCTTTCTGAGAACTTTCCATACTGATTTTACCTTCTAGCTAAGGACAGTTAAGTGTACTTATCAGACTAGGAATTAGCCATTTACTTGTATTTAATACTCTCAAAACTTTCTATTCAGTTCCCTACATGATTTTTAATTCTTTTTTTTATTTCTTGATACTTAAACATTTGTTGTTTTTTATATATTCAAGATACTATTTGTCTCTCAACACATGGCTAGAAAATATTCTTTCCTATATTGTAGACTACCTCAACACTCACTGTGCAGTTTTCTTTGTGCAGAATCTTTTTAGTTGAATAAACCCACACACATAACTGTGGGCAGCAATGATTAGTCTCAGTGATCTACAGTGAAAAAGATGACAGGAAGATGTATGGAGATAGTTTAGGAAGAGTGAAGATAGTTAGAGCCAAAGAATGGAAGATATAATTGACTAAAATAAATTGTAGGCCAGTATAAAATTTTCAAAAATAACTTTTTAAAAATTTTTATTAATTACACTTTATTCAGTTTGTTTCCCCTCATAAACCCCACTTCCTCCCCTCCCAACCCCACCTTTCCTCTCCCTTCTCTACACATGCCCCTCCCCAAAATAACTTTTTAAAAGAAATTTATTTACAAATGTAGTTTGGGTAAATATGGATGCAGTACTGTCTAACTTTATTAAGAAGTTATTTGTTTCACAATTAAAATAAAGATTTTTTTATTTTTTCTTTTATTCATAGGTATTTTCCCAAACTATTAGAAAACAGCAAAGTAAATAAGTAATAACAGTACAAAAGTAGACGTGGTTATATGAGCTAGTTACAAAATTTTTACTATCTGTCCATTCATACTCTGCAGTTAAAAAGACATTGGTAAAGATATTCCTTTATTCACCATCTGTGGTTTTATCACATGGGAAGTAAAGACAGGTAACAATGTGGTAGAAACAACATCAGACATATTCATTAAGAGACAAAAGGCTTATTATGCATCAAAAGATAGATTTTACTAGAGTCTGTAGATATAAGTGATAGTCTATAAGATATTTTCAATCTGTGGTCTATGAGTCACATGAATGAAGCTGGTGACAGTAGAGAATATCATAAACTAACTTAAAGCATTTCCAGAACCTTTGGATTTTCTTTTCTTCACTTGATCATGCAATTTTAATAAATGAACTTTGTGGGTTGCAAGAAACTGGAATTTCAAAAGTCTGGATACTGTCGGAGCATTAGGAGACCCATGCTCCTGTTACAGATCAGATCAGTCAGTGTGCTTTTCATAGGTTCACATTTCCATTTGTAAAACCAAACATGATTAATAACTGTTACTTTACCCCCAAGGTAAGTGTTAATATTACTTATATTCAACCATATAATATTATACATTTGTAGTTAGGATCTTTTACTGGTTCGATTATTAATTCCATAATACTTATCACCAACCTACAATGCATATTCTAGGTGAACCCTAGAACTAATTAAGTACTAAAAGTAAAGTTTGTTTCCTTCATAAATTTTGCATTTCATTGGACCAGTGAAAAGTTATACAGTGAAAAGTATATCAAACATTCTTAAAGTAATTGATAGGTTTTGCACACAATTACAAATATAAGAAGACTTCTCAGAAATAAATGCAATATAACATGTGGTGGTCATGGTAGGCCCCAAAACATAAAGTACTATTACATAAGCAATTCAAACAAGATAATAAATGGTGAATATCTGGGGAAAGATTACTCAAGCAAGTGATGTAAATTTAAAAGCCTAAGAAATATACTTGCAGGTGTAGTACCTACTTATAACTGAGTATATACCACGTGTGTCTTTCTGCTTCTGGGATAGCTCACTCAGGATGATCTTTTCTAGATCCCACCATTTGCCTGCAAATTTCATGATTTCCTTATTTTTAATTGCTGAGTATTAGTCCATTGTGTAAAAGTGTCACAATTTCTGTATCCATTCCTCCATTGATCTGGGTTGTTTCCCGGTTCTGGCTATTACAAATGAAGCTGCTATAAACATGGGTGAGCAAATGTCTTTGTTGTGTACTTGAGCAACTTTTAGATATATGTCTAGGAGTGGTATAGCTGGATCTTGAGGAAGCACTATTCCTAGTTGTTTGAGAAAGCGCCAGATAGATTTCCAGAGTGGTTGTACCAGTTTGCATTCCCACCAGTAATGGAGGAGGGTTCCCCTTTCTCCACTACCTCTCCAGCATGTGTTGCCTGCATGAGTTTTTGATCTTAGCCATTCTAATGGGTATAAGGTGAAATCTCAGGGTCGTGTTGATTTGCATCTCTCTAATGGCTAAGGAAGTTGAGCTTCTCTTTAAGTGTTTCTCTGCCATTCTATATTCCTCTACAGAGAATTTTCTGTTTTGCTTCGTATCCCATTTTTTAATTGGATTGTTTGATTTGTTGCTTTTTACTTCTTTAGTTCTTTATATATTCTGGATATCAGCCCTCTCTCAGATACAGGGTTGGTGAAGATCCTTTCTCAGTCTGTAGGCTGTTGATTTGTTCTGACAACAGTGTCTTTTGCTTTACAGACGCTTTTCAGTTTCATGAGGTCCCACTTATTTATTGCTGCTCTTAGAGCCTGTGCTGTTGGTGTTCTGTTCAGGAAGTTGTCTCCTGTGCCGATGAGTTCTAGGTTCTTCCCCACTTTTTCTTCTAACCAATTTAGTGTGTCTGGTTTTATATTGAGGTCTTTGATCCACTTGAACTTTAGCTTTGTGCAGGGTAATAAGTATGGATCTATTTGTGTTTTTCTATATGTAGACATCCAGTTAGACCAGCACCACTTGTTGAAGATGCTGTCTTTTTTCATTGAATGGTTTCAAATATTCATAGGTGCGTGGGTTTATTTCTGGGTCTTTTATTTGGTTCCACTGATGTACCTTTCTGCTTCTATGCCAGTACCATGCAGTTTTTATGACTATTGCTCTGTAGTACAGCTTGATGTCATGGACAGAGATACCTCCAGATGATCTGTTGTTGTACAGGATTGTTTTGGAAATCCTTGTTTTTTTTTGTTTCTCCATATGAAATTGATAATTTTTCTTTCAAGGTCTATAAAGAATTGTGTTGGTATTTTGATGGGAATTGCATTGAATCTGTAGATTGATTTGGCAGAATGACCATTTTCACTAAGTTTATCCTGCCAATCCATGAGCACGGGTGATCTTTCCATCTTCTGATATCTTCATCAATTTCTTTCTTCAGAGACTTGAAGTTTTCTTTCAAACAGGTCTTTATCTTGCTTGGTTAGAATCACCCAAAGGTATTTTATGTTATTAGTAGCTATTGTGAAGGGTGTTGTTTCCCTAATTTCTTTCTCAGCCCTTTTGTCTTTGGTAGGATAGACATACTCAAATCTGTACACCTATAGAAGATAAACAAGAAAGAGGACCTGGGGTAACATGATCAACCCTCACTTAGAAAGACAAATGGAACAGACATTGGAAGTAGGAGAAAATAAGTAACAGGACAAGAGTCTACCACAGAGGGCCTTTGAAAGACTCTGCCTAGTAGTGTATCAAAGCCGATGCTGAGACTCATAACCCAACATTGGACAGAGTGTAGGGAATCATATAAAAGAAGGGGAAGTTAATATGACCTGGGTACAACAGGAGCTCCACAAAGACCAAATATATCTGGGCACAGGGGTCTTTTATGAGACTGTATCTCTAACCAAGGACCATGTATGAAAATAACCTAGAACCCCTGCTCAGATGTAGCCAGTGGTAGCTCAGTATCTATGTGAGTTCCCTAGTAAGGAAAACAGGAACTATTTCTGACATGAACTCAATGGCTAGCTCTTTGAACCCCCCCTACCCTGAGGGAGGAGCAGCCTTCCTAGGCCACAAAGGAAGATATTGTAGCCAGTCCTGAAGATATCTGATAAGCTAGAGTTAGATGGAAGGGGAGGAGGACCTCCCATATCAGTGGACTTGGAAAGGGGCAGGGAGTGGATGAGGGAGGAAAGTTGGGATTGGGAGGGAATGAAGAAGCTGGCATAGCTGAGATACAAAGTTAATAAACTGTAACTAATATTTAAAAAGTAAAATACAATAAGAACGTTTGTAATAAAATTACTATATTTACAGTAAAAAAAGAAATATACTTGCTATGATTAATAAACAACTTGACCACTGTGTCTAGAGAAGAAATTCACCTTCTCAAATATCTCAGGACAAATAAAGACTGTGGGTCTTTCCTTAAAAAAAGACACAACTGTGGATAAATATGAGCGTGTGATGGTCATCATATTAATCATATTTTGAAAGGATTAATTTATAGTCTACTTTAAAAATAAAATGTTGGTTCCATGATGGCAGTGATCAGTGTACACCTTACCTGAGGGGCAGAGGACCCAATATCTTAGACCAGTGATTGGACAGGTGGCTTCCTGGACTAGTGGGGCCATCCTCTGAGATTTGACTAACAGGCCTCCATGGCATCCCTCAGGCCCAGGAGTATGGAAATATGGAACCCCTGTACTTTCTGCATACTTAGGCTAGTGCAAGCAAACTCTAAGGTCCTGAGAAACTCCATTCTAACAGTGAGATATCAAATTCCTCCCACTTCCCTGAGGACAGTGTCAGGATTTGTGGGACAGCATTCCCAGCATCCAAACATTTCTGCTGCCCTCCCCCGTGGAGAGCAGGAAAAAAAATAGAAGCACAGATCCAAGATGACACAGCCCAGATTTATCTGAGTAGCAGGAACACCTGAGTAGCCACAACTCAGGTCCCTTCTGAAACACACGATGATTTTTAATGGCTATTTAATGCACTAGTGCATGCCTGCGCTGCCAGCACCCCCACCAGCTCCTGCACTCCATCTTTCAAGGCACCTGCACACACAAGCACATGCTTACATTCACTCATTTCCTCTGACCTTCAATTCATGTTTCAATGCATGAACCCATACCTGCAATCTGTCCTTCAAGGCACTTTCACTAGTGTCTGAGTCATGTCCTTCCAGGGACCTGTGTCTGTGACTTGTCTTTCTTAGGTGCATCCCAATCGCCGGCACCCATTCTTGAGCCTGTAGACTTCTCTCATCTTCCTGAAGACTACTCCAGATTCCAGAGACAGGTAGACAGTCTGAAGTACAGACTCCAGGAGCAAACAGCCCAGTGTACAGAAAACCAGATTGCTAAATGCCAACATATGAACAAAATCAACAATCACCAGGACATCAGAGCTTCACTAGAAACCCTCCAAATCACTGGATATCCTAATGCAGCAGAAACACAGGAAAATGATCTTAAATATATGATTATGCAGTTATTAGAGGCACATCAAGAGAAATCAAACAAATCTCTCAAAAATAAATATTAAAAAAAAAACAAGCAAATACAACCAAACAAATAAAGGTTATCATGGACAGACAGGAATCCACAATCAAACAGATAAAGGAAATGAATAAAATCATTCAAAACATAAAAACGGAATTAGAATCAATAAAGAAAACACAAACTGAGGAAAGCCTGGGAATGGAAAATGTAGAGAAGAGACCAGGAACAACAGACAGAAGCATCACCAACATAATAAAAGAGATGGAGGAGAGGATCTCTGGCATCTAGGTACAGTTGAAACCAATATATCCTTCAAAGAAAACGTAAAAACAAAAAAATCCCTGACACAAAATGTCCAAGACATCATGGAGACCATGAAAAGATAAAACCTAACAATAGAAAAAGATGAAAAAGAAGAAATGAGGCTCCACAGTCCAGAAAATACTTTCAAGAAAATAATAAAATAAAATTTCCCCAACTTAAAGAAATAACCTTAAACGTGCAAGAGGCTTACAGAACACTAAATAGACTAGATCAGAAAAGAAATTCTTCCTACCACATAATAATCAATCACTAAATCTACAGAACAAAGAAAAAAATTACAAACAAGGCAAAAAGACCAAGTAACATGTAAAGTTAGACCTATCAGAATCACACCAGACTTCTCAACAGAGACTATGAAAGCCTAAAGGACCTAGGTAGATATCATGCTAACACTAAGAGACCACAGATGCCAACCTAGACTTCTATACCCATCAAAACTTTCAGTCAACATCCTTAGACAAAACAAACTATTAATGACATTGCTAAATTTAAACAAGATCTAAGTAGCAACCCAGCCATACAAAAGATGCTAGAAAGAAAATGCCAACTCAATGAGATCAACTACACCTAAGAAAACACGGGATAAGATAACGTCACAAAAAAATCAAAAGAAAAGAAGCACACACACACATACTATCATCACCAACTTCACAATAAAAGAAAATAACAATTATTGCTCACTAATATATATCAACATCAATGAAATCAACTCTCCAATAAAAAGACACAGACAAACAAAATGATTGCAGAAACAGGATCCAACATTCTGCCTCGCAACAAAACTCTACAACAGAAATCGACACTATCTCAGTATAAAGAGCTGGAAAAGGTTTTCCAAGTAAATAGACCCAAGAAGTATGCTGGAGTAACCATCCCAACATCTAATAAAATAGACTTTCAAACAAAATTAATCAAGAGAGATGGGGGGAAAACACTTCATTCTTTAAAAAAAATGCACCACAATGACATCACAATCCTGAACTTAATGTCCCAAATAAAAGGACACCTGCATTCATGAAAGAAAGATAATTAAAGCTTAAATCACACTTCGATCCCAACACCTTAATAGTGGGAGACTTCAACACTCCACTCTCACTGGTGGATGGATCATCGAGACAGAAGCTACATAGCGAAATAATGACATTTACAGACATCTCAAGTCAAATGGACCTAATAGATGTCTACAGAAATTTTCACCTAAATAGAAAAGTATCTAACTTCTTCTCAGCAGGTCATCAAAACTTCTCCAAAATTGACCATATAGTCAGACACAGAGAAAACCTCAAGATATACAAGAAGATTGAAATAATCCCTCATATCCTATCAAACCACTATGTTCTAAAACAGGACCTTAACAAAAACAAAAATAGTAAAAAGCTTACACACGCACAAAAACTGAACAACTAACTGCTAAGTGACCATTGACCAGGGAAGAAGTAGAGAGAGAATTTAAAGACTTCCTAGAACTCAATGAAAATGAATGTACAACTTACCCTAATTTATGGGACCTAATGAAAGAAGTGGTGAGAAGAAAGGTCATAACACTAAGTGTCCCCATAAAAAATTCAAAACATCTCATAAAAGCGACTTAACAGCACACCTAAAAGCCTTATTAGAAAAATAGATTTATAAAAGAAGTAAACACACCCCAAAAAGAGTAGAGGGCTGGAAATAATCAAACACGGGGATGAATCAACAATTTAAAAACAAAGAAAATAATTCAAAGAATTAACAAAACCAAGAGCTGGTTCTTTGAGATAATCAACAAAACACACAAAACCTTAGCCAAACTAAAAAACAGAGAGGCACTATCCAAATCAACAAAATCAGAAATGAAAAGAGGGGCATAATAACCAACTGAGGAAGCCTAAAGAATCATTAGGTACTACTTCAAAGGCCTATATGCTACAAAATTTGAAAATATAAACAAAATGGATGATTTTCTTTATAGATTCCACTTACCAAAGTTCAATCAATGTTAGGTAAATAAATTAAATAGTCCTGCACCCCCTAAGGAAATAGAAGCACTCATCAAGATTCTCCTATGCAACAAAACCCATGGCCAGATGGTTTCAGAATTCTACCAGACCTTCAAAGAAGTGCTAATTCTATTACTCCTCAAATTATTTCACAAAATAGAAACAGAAGGAACATTAACAAACTCATTCTCTGAGGCCATGGTCATCTTGATACCAAAACTGGATGGATACCCAACAAAGAAAGGAAATTTCAGCTCAATCTCTCCTATGAACATTGACACAAAAATACCCAAACACTCGAAAATCATATTCAAGAACACATCAAAGTATTATCCACCATAACCAAGTAGGCTTTATCCCAGGCATACAGGGATGGATTAATATATGGAAATCCATCCATGTAATCCACCATATAAGCAAACTGAAAGAAAACAAAAACACATGATCATCTCCTTAGATGCCAAAAAACATTTGATAAAATCCAAAATATGTTTATATTGAAAGTCTTGGCAATATCAGGGGTACAAGGCACATACCCACACACAGTAAAGACAATATACAACAAGCCTATAGCCAATATCAAAATAAATAGGTAGAAACATAAATAAATCCCAATGAAATAAGGTCAAGGCAAGACTGCCAGTTCTTTCCTTATCTCTTCAACATAGTTCTTGAAGTCCTTGCTGGAACAATAAGACAACTAATGGAGGTTAAGGGAATAAAAATCATTTTGTTTTGGTGACAGTTTCTTTTGCTTTACAGAAGCTTTTCCTACTGACTGGGAGAAGATCTTTACCAATCCTACATCTGACAAAGGGCTAATTTACAGTATATATAAAGAACTCAAGAAGTTAAAAAGCAACAAATCAAGTAATCTAATTAAAAATTGGGTATGGAGCTAAAAAGAGAACTGACTGTAGAGGATTATAGAATGGCAGAAAAACACTTAAAGAAATGCTCAACATCCTTAACCATCAGGGAGATTCAAGTCAAAACAACCCTGAGATTTCACCTTACACCTGTCAGAAAGACTAAGATCAAAAAGTCAAGTGACAACACATGCTGGAGAGGTTGTGGAGAAAGGGGAACTCTCCTCCATTGCTGGTGGGAATGCAAACTGGTACAACCACTCTGGAAATCAATTTGGCACTTTCTTAGACAATTAGGAATAGTGATTCCTCAAGACCCAGCTATACCACTCTTAGGCATATATCCAGAAGATGTTTAAGTACACAGCAAGGACATTTGCTCAACCATGTTCGTAGCAGCTTTATTTGTAATAGGCAGAGCCTGGAAACAACCCAGATGTCCCTCAATTGAGGAATGGATACAGAAATTGTGGTACTTTTACACAATGGAATACTACTCAGCAATTAAAAATGAGGAAATCATGAAATTTGCAGGCGAGTGGTGGGACCTGGAAACGATCACCCTGAGTGAGGTATCCCAAAAGC
>JAQQSO010007511.1:0-10563 GCA_028658305.1 Pachyuromys duprasi | reverse complement strand
TGTATCCCCTTGATCTCCTTTAGTTGCCTTATTGCTCTAGCTAGGACTTCAAGTACTAGATATGAAGAGATATGGCGACAATGGGCAGCCTTGCCTAGTCCCTGATTTCAGTGGGATTGATTTGAGTTTCTCTCCATTGAGTTTGATGTTAGCTATAGGAATTAATTTATATCATTTAGTAATAATTTAGAATATTGGTAGTCTCACTTGTCCAATAAAATATAGGCTTGTTAGATTGGATTAGATAATGGGATAATTTTTTTTTGCCTTCAAGAAACACATCTCACTATCAATTATAGATAAAGCCTTAAGAAGAGTGTGTTGAAAAAGGTATCACCCTAAGTAAATGGAACTGAAAACAATCAGGCACAGATATCTTACTATCTGAAAAACCAAAACAGTGAGAAGAGATAAGAAAATTCCAATGTGAGTCTTTATAAAATTTGAAAAAAAAATCGAGATTAAATTTCGTTTGGAAACAAAAAGAAACAGATCCCCTAAACAATACTATTACTTTTTAGAATTTGATAGTAAGACTCCATTGCTGAAAATACCACATTTTCAAATTATAGGGCATGGAGAAATCAAGCTGATACTGGCTTAAAAGCTTCATTCCTTCTGCCTATCTTCTCATTACTAGAAAGTTCTGTGTTCTACTTAGAAGAAGACTAAACAATAACTTTACCCACCTATGAACCCTGTGAACTACAATAGTGAGAAGCCTGGCAAAATATGCTGATGAGTGCAATTAGTGGCATAAGTGTTATGGGAGTAATTATCCCAATCCGTGTACCACATGTATCTGGTACTGTGTACTGATCCAAAACCCCATGGCTGACTAGGTCATAGGCTCTGGGGAAAGCTTCTGCATTAAAATGATCTGAAAACTTATACCCCAATGCCCCTAGCTCTAAATGAAAATTTGTGCCACACCCCTTTCTCCTAAGGCATAGAGCTTATTGGGGAAGAGGAGGCATAAAGATCATAGGACACAGTGTTCATGTCTGCTGTGACACAAAATTTCACAGACATGACAGGACAGGAATCCATAGTGACACAGAATCTGCCCAAGATCAAGCCATCCAAAAATCTAGCATGGATGGGAAATAGGATAATGAAGTACTGCCTCTATCTTTATAGCTATTGGTATTTGATGGCTGCTGGGGAGGAAGAATCAGGTTTCTTTGTGGATGGAAGCCCTGAGAGAATCCATGTCTAGTCCATATAGAAAGCACTAAATTGATGCAGTAGTTTTTAAAAAAAAGAGCACATGGAGTTGAGAGAGAAAAGTTGGTGGCGGAAGTGGTGGGTAGGAATTGGATAGAGTAAAGTGGGGTGTATTTGATTAAAATGTATTGCACAAAAGCATGAAATTCTCAAACCAAAATTAAGAATGGAGAGCAATTGAGCAAGACATTTAACCGCAATCTCTGGCCTACACATACATGAGGCCACACATGAGTATACACCCACTCCCATACATGTACAGACCTACCTGAACTTGAGGGAGAGAAAGAGAAAGAGTGAGTGAGAGGAGAGAGAGAACTGATTTCACTGCTCTAGAGTCATGCCAACTCCTAACTCAAGGAAAGGTGTCACTATGATTTTAGATAGGTGTAGCTATCTGTTTGAACTGTGTAGTGTCATCAGAAATGTATTTGATCTTTGTGTCAGCTTCCTATCACACAACTCCTAAAATGCTTGTGTCTTCCGTATTTTGTTATACGTAATTAGTCCTATTGAGGTCTGGAAATTTGCTCTTGAAATGACATTGAGTGGGGCCCTATAGCTTTCAGATAGAACCAGTACTGGGAAGCGCACCTGCTTAGAGAAATAGATTCTGGTTTCCAGGCAATTTCCAGTTTCTAGGAAAGAGGTGGGCAGGCTCTTTGAAAACATTTCTTCAAGGAGGTCTTGTGACATTCCAGGTTAGTGAGCATATCTGTGCATTGGGAGGATGGTGCTCCCAAATCCATTGAGACAAAACTTCTTTGCTTAGGACTTTCCTGACATAGCTATGTGCTTTTCTGCATCTGGCTATTCATCTGTGGTCTGTGTAGCATTACTTATATCAAGCCAGTGAAGTGGTTCCCTGTGTTCTCTAAGAAGTCCTGGAAAAGTTACTGAATGTGAGAAGGGCTGTCATAGAAAACCCAAATGATACAGGTTGGTTAGAAGTACAGGTCTCCACTTCAGAATGGTAACTGTCATCTTAAGTGGGCATGATTTAATGGACCGAGTCTTGAATTTATGGAGTCTAGTGCTATCTCAGATAGAATGTGCCAGAATTTAATTAATTGCAGATCAGTCATTTTAAGATCTGCTGGAGGATTGCTTAGTGTGTATAAGAGATAGAACCCATTCCTCTGCTCAAAAAATATTCTGTCATTCAGGAGTGTAGGAGAATGCTATATGTCTTCCTGATAGGCTGATATTGCAGATACCAAGTAGCTTAGACAACAATCATTTTCTCATCAATCTGGATTCTGGGAGAGGTTTGACTGAGGAGAGAGGATACTCCCTATATAAGCAGCACAATTTCATTGATTGGGTTCCTGACTGAATAAAAAGGAGAAAGCAATCAAAGTACCAATAATCATAACTGCTTCCTGACTGTGGATGCAGTGTGTGACACTCTTGTCATGCTTTCCTCACCATGATGGACAGACCTTCCTTCTTTTAGTTGCTTTTGTTATGCATTTTGACATAGCAATAAGAAAAGTAACTAATGCAAGCCTCTGTTTCCAAATGCAATAACAACAGAAGGTGGAGATGCCCCTTATCAATGGGACACAACTCGGTGTATAAAAACAATCTCTGAGAATATTTCAGTCCCCAGATTACAACATGTCAGGGGTGTGTGTCTATGTATGTGTGGTTATACTCATTTGTTAGGGATATCAAATTACCTAACAGTTTTATATCAAAGTTTGTAAATTACTTAAGCTAGGATGGATTTCATTTTAGCCTTTCCAAGATGTCTTGTCCTGTAACTGCATCCCATTTACTGTCTTGAATTAGGACTCCCTCCTCTGCTATTGCTTATAACTTCATACTGCTGAGAGAAATGAGTCTTGTAAACAAACATCATAACTCACATGTGTCAGGGTGCCTAAGAATTGTTGATTTAGGGGACCATGAGTGCTGAATGGGGGTGGAAACAGGTGGAAACCCCAGACAGCACTGAGGCCATGGATACTTGTCTGTTTTTGCAGGAGTTGAGTAAGCCACTTGGAAATGGTTGGGTTTGGGCAGCGCATTTCTCACAAAATGCTAATTGTCATTATTATTTTTGTCAATGTTTTGCTAGTTAAGGAAATAACAAGGAAGCAAATGCTGAAATTGGACACAGGGTTGGTAAACGTACTGTGCGTATTGGCAGGTGCACTACTGAGACTTTCCAAAGGCTCTTTTCCACAGGCTCACTTGCCAACAAGAGCTCTGCTTAGGATGTATCCTGGGGGAACATTTCCAGATCCACAGAGAGCAGTCGTGGTAGATGTAGTGCATGAGAACCTGATTCCACCCCTTAAGACAGTTGTTTTGAATTAGACCTAGGTTAACGTGCCAACAAGATACTAATAACCATGATTTCTCTGTATTTCTGTTGCTATTTTATTTCCAGAAACCAAATCCAAATCTTTTTACTTGTTTAGTTTTCCACTGCAATTTACTGATCTTGTATGCTGGCCAAATTGCTTTTTGGTTAGGTTACAGTGACTAGCTTCCCAGCTCTCAGGAGCATTGCTCTTATTGCAAAAAACCTATAGAATGAAGGGCTCAGGTTCCTGTTGGGAAATATGTCCTGGTGATACTGGCTTCATGTGTGTCAGGCACCTATGTACCCATGAAGCTCGTGTATGCATTTATTAATTCAAGGATATTCATTGCTTGGCTTTACAACCAAACCCTCTGTCATTTATTGTCTTTGCCACAACTCATTTTTGTAAGGGGCATAAGCCACAGTGATTTTTAAGTTCTTTATAGTGGAAGATTTCTTTTATTGTTATTTTTGACCCATTTATGAATAACATTATCATAAAGTACAATAGAAATGAATTGCCAAAGAAATGGAATACAGCATACAAATGATATACCCCAACTTTTCATTATTAGATTCAACAGACATAGAATTACATTTGAATAAGGATAATAAGAATAAATATAGCGTGATTGTACTGAAAGTTTCTGAACACGCTCAGTATTCATCTCAATTGTAGTTTGGAAGCAGACAGTTCCTTGTCCATGGTCTGCATAGCCCCAGGGCTGAGACCTTTCTATGGACTTCCTATCCTAGGAAATGGTAACTGTGGTCTGACCAAAATTCTTGCTGTCAGTTTTGGCAAATTTACTTTATTTTCTACGTGGTCTTTAATTGGAATTAGAGAAAAAGTTAGGGAGTCATTCAGTTGCCAATCAGGTTCTGGCTATTAGGGGCTGGTTGTTGCACTGGTTATGCTTGGCTTCATTGACTGATTGCTAGCAAGAGTAGTTGGCCTCCAGTGCTATTTGCTGCAGGGCATGCATCATAATATTATGATATAAATGCTCTACCCATTGTCTATGTATTTAGTATCTCAGGAGGGATGAGAGTGGGGAACACAAAAGGCATAGGTTTGTGCTTCAGCACTAATAAAAAGAAAAGTAAAATCTCATATTGAGGTAGTACAAATGAAAAAAGGAGAGAAATTATAGGAATATAGATTCTAGGAGCAGGAAGTTTTCACGGTTGATATAACACCATTGGCAAGATGAAGCTACAGAGATCAATGAGTCTAAGAAGCATCTGCCTCTGAAAACATTATCTAGACAGAAACTCCTGATCTGTAAGTACCCGTGAATGGTAGCAGAGTGGGACAGTGGTCATCAGGTGCTGACCACTGTTAATGAGGGGGAACTGAGGCAGAGGGTGCAGGTAAGGCAGCCAGGCTGAAATGATGAACAGTATGGAAGTTCATGCTTTCTTGGGCAAGACCTCTGTCTTTTTAATGTGGGTACTCCAAGTCAAAGGGTTTCATAATACGAGTCTAAGTTCTGTCTTTCTTTCCTAGTGGGGTGTAAATTCTCATTGTTTATTAGCCTACATCTTTTTTGAAACTAGTAATAAATGTATTACAATGTCACCTCAGTTATTCTGGACTTTCCTCCAGCTCCAAGAGGGCAGAGGATTTGTGCCAAAATCTTCTTCTGTATATTGCCCAGAGACTTGACAAAATAACAAAGATGAGGTAGAACAAGATAGCTAACCTGGACAGAGGGGCAGCAAGGGTTCAAGGCATGACTTCAGGGAGCTGCAAAATGTTCTGTGTAATGGGAGATAGAGTACAGAAGGAGAAATGGGAAAGCTGAAGCAATGGTCAACAGTTAGGTCTAGCATTGCTTTGGACTTATTTTAGGATGGGAATGGGTCTGTAAGATCTCACTGATAGTTCTGGGGAATGGTGAAAACATTACCAGGTCCATGCATGAAAGAGAAATGCGTCTGATCTAGCTTACAATGCTGTGAGCCAAGGAGGAAGCAAGATGCCAATGATGGTGATGGGACTGTGCCGCTTCCGTAAAGAAGCAAAGGGACCAACGAAAGACCTCCCAGCATTTCAAATTAACTCTTTCAGCAAAAAAGAAAGGGGAGATCATCACTGTACCTAAACAGCTAATGTTAGACCCAGGACATGCATCCTGTTGGAGAACAAAACATGTAAATACCCCAAGTACAACACAATTCTGAAAATTAAGTTTGATCTCTCTAAAAAAAAAACCTTTGAAAAAAATTAAGCTTAATATTTTAGTAAAGAATGAGACTATTACACATAGAGAAAGACAGCATTTTAATTTCTATAATTTACTTTCTATAACTAGCTTTAGTTTTAATTTGATATTGCTTAGTCAGAATCAACAGTGAAGAACAGAGGCTGTACACTCTCATTTACCTGGATGTCAGAGTATCCAACCTTAGGAAGTCTCCACTGACCCTCCTGACAATGAGAACAATAACAGGACTCAGTGCTTGGGGCTCTTGTGAGGGTCACATGAAGTAGTGTGCATTGTGAATCTAACATGCTCAGGACATTTTAGCTTTTATTATTATTGAGAATAAACCACAAAGCAGAGTTTATACCCTATAGGACACTTGATGGCTTCTGAGGACCACATCTTGATCTCTTTGCTAATATCACTTTGACCACGTTTAAAAGAGGTGTGTCTAAATCTCATATCATCATTATGAAAACATGGCTCACAGTGGATCATGTGGGTGGTAGCCAGACACTGCGTCTTTGTTTGGTCATTTAGTGATGTAACCCTTGAAAAATCCTCTCAGATAATTCTTTTGGGAACCGTTTCCAAGCCATTAAAATGTTATTCTTGCAAGTCCTCCTGTGTGTGCAACAGGAGTGGAGACAAAATGCAATGTCATTTTGGCTTTGCCTAAAATTAATTGAACCCTCTCTAGTGTGTGAAATTGATAATAAATTTGCTGAAATCGGAGCTATGGCTGGCTGATGTTAATGTCAAGGGTGCAGGTAGAGGAATAGCTTATTAGCCCAGTATTCACGGATTTTGAATTGTAAATAATTTCAACAGTGGTCTGGAAGAGATTACTGATTCAGTACAGGAGGACTTTCTGAAGAAACTGATACCTATTGATAGAAATATTCTAAAAGATACATTTACCTTGCAGCACAAAGCATTTGCAGAATACCCATTTACATGGAGATAATTGCTAATTATTTACAAATAATCCTTATCCTGCTTTGTAAAGCAGTTTCTCTAGGGAGAAACCATGAATGGATTATAAGAGGCTATTCTATGCATAAGATGGAATTTTGCAGCCAGAGGAATAAATTAATCCAACTTTCTAATTTTTTAGGCAGTAGGAGTCAGGGAAGTGTGGGCTAGCCTGGCAGCATTGCTGTGGTGCTGTCAATCAGAAGCCTGGAACAGGAAGAGAATAGAGGCTTTTCTTCTGACCCTGATAAATGGATTAGAAGAGGTTTCATATCTGACTGTGAGAAAATGACCCCAGCATGCTGCAGGAGCATGAGGGTCCTAGTCCCTGCAGCACTAATTACCTCTAACCCCATGTCAAACTTACTTCTAGTTTTAAATCCTGGAAGGTCAGGCTAATGAGCTTTATCTATGTGCATCCTACTAAGAGAGGCCATTTGTGGACCACTGTCTAGATGATTGTGTTGACCAGTTTGTTTCACAGAGCTTATTTTGGCTCATAACATTAGAAGACATAGTCATCACAGGCAGTCATCTGGGATAGTTCTGCCAGAAAGTTCAGCTCCACATTTGTTATATACCAACTTTATTATCTGATACGTTGCAGGTACAAATTCACAGTTGAGTGTAATTATATTTTCTTAGAGCTTCAGTTTTATTTTGTGATAGATAATTTATAAGACCCACTTTCTCTGGATAGAAATTAAGCCTGGGGTTTGATCCCCAGCACTCTGGAAACTGGGCGTGGTGGCACATGCTTGTCATTCCAGTGCTTAGGAGCTAGAGGTAGGAGGATCAGAAGTTCAAGGTCATTGTCAGCTACGTAATGAGTTCAAGGCCAGTTTGGGATACAAGAGAGCCTGTGCTAAAACAACAACAACAACAAACAGGAATATATGCAAAGACCCATAGACACAATGTTTTAAAAATAGGAAAATGATTCTACCAGTGTACAGGATGCTGGTTTGACTTGTTGGGATGAATACTTATCATTCTGCAAATTCTGTTCTTTTGCACCTGCTTTACAATATACCAACAGGTCTGTAATGGCCCAGATATGAAAGCAGAAGAACAAGAGAGACAGCTGAACACTATTTGCTTAGAATGCTCTTCTCTCTCTGGAGAGTTGTTTATATGAATTTAAGCCTTCAAAGGGAATATTCTGTCTGTTGATCCCAACTACAACCTTGAATATTGACACTACAAATAGCAGGGATGGATGGAAGAAAAAATTTATAATTAACAGGGCTTGTTCACAGTTAATTATAAAAATATTTGCATAAAATCATCTAAATGCTACAGTTTTACAAGAATGTCTGTAGTATACAATGTTATTCAAGAAGAGACTATGAAAATCCTTTGAAACCTACTTGTGTAGATCTCGGAACCCACAACAGAAAGGTTGTCAAGGAAAGTCTTGATTAATTTTATTGAAATGATACCTTTTTCTAATCAAAAGTATGAGGGATTTTACTGAGATCAGACCTGACTTATTAGCACCAGTGATAGAACTGAGTGTGGTGGTCGATTAGTTAGTTACTTGTTTTATTGCTGCAACAAAACTCCCCACAAAAGTATCTTAATAAGGAATGGTTGACTTAAGCTCACAGTTCCACAGTATAGTCCATATGTCAGGGGAATCATGGGAGTAGGAGTTGGTCAGTCATGTTGTGTCTACAGTAAAAGCAGAGAAAAATGAATGATACTGTTCAGCCACCTTTTTCTTTCTAATGATGCCCAGGACACCAGTCCAGCAAATGGTGCTTCTCACATTAAGGGTTGGGCGGCCCATCTCATTTAACCCAGTCTAGTGAATCTCTTACAGGTATTCCCAGAGGCTTGTTTCCTGGGAAACAACCTTGTCAAACTGATAACCAAGATTAAGTATCACATGGCCTTTTACAAAGAATGCAGGCTCAAAGGAGTGGGTGAAATGGGAGCAAAGATAATTAACTATCTTCTTGGGAATGAGGGAGATCTTTAAACATTAATATGTAGTTCAGACAGCATATAAGTCTTTAAGAAATTGAATTTATTCCTCATGTGGCTTAAAGGAGAATCCACATGGCATTAGTGATCTCAAAGGGAGTCCTTTTTTTTTTTTTTGAGACAGGGGTTTCTCTGTGTAGCTTCAGCTGTCCTGGACTCACTTTATAGACCAAGCTGGCCTCAAACTCACAGAGCTCCACCTGCCTCTGCCTCTGCTGAGATTACAGGTGTGCACCACCATGCCCGCTGTCAAAGGGAATCTTACTGCTTTAGTGTATCAGAGGAAAATTGGGTTATCAGACCTTCTGGTGGTCTATCTATCTATCTGTCTATCTATCTATCAATCAACTTGACAAGATCTAATATCATCTTGTAAATAAATTTTGGGACATATCTCTGAAGGATTTTCTAGGTTGAGTTGAGATGGAAAAAGCCATCCTAACTACTAGGCTCAATAAAATTGAGAGGACAGGCAGAGCATTTGTTGCTTGATGCTTCCTTACTATGGATAGAATATGATCAGGTCCTCCACGCTCTTGCTCCTGTGACTTCTTCCACAATGATAGATTGTATCTTTGAACTATGAGCCAACACCTACATATCCTGTGGACCCTTTTTGAGTGATCAGAGAATGTGGAGACAATCTTAGATACCTCTCTGTGAATCAGTACTGAGGACTCCATCACTGTACTGCAAGCACCATCCAGCCCAATCAAGACCAAGTAAACCAACAGTGGCATACAAGGAACCAACAGAACTGGTTTGCTAGAAAGGTTCAGACAATGAACTAACTCCAGATGTACAAGCCCCAACACAAAACCACAAAAACAGAAAAATGAAATAAATCTCTCCTCTAAAATCTATCAACCCCGTAGTGATGGCCCTTGAGGAAAGACACTTAGATGAAAGTTTATATGCAGAATTCAGAAAAATAATTATAAATATATTTATAGGATTCAAAGAGGACATGAATAAATACCAAAATGAAGTTAAATAGGTCAAGAATATACTCCTGAAAAAATTCCAAGAGTATGTAAGCAAAGAACTGAATGAAGTAAGGAAATCATTTCAGGACATAAAAATAGAATTTAATAAAGAAATAGAAGTACTAAGATAAACCAAATTAAAATGATTCTGGAAGTAAAACATGTAATAATTCAACTAAAATCCTTAGTGGAAATCTTACCAGCAGAATGGATCATGTGGAGAATGGAGTGCCAGGGCTTAAGAACAAAGTAAAGGAAATAGAACATTCAGTTGAAGAAAAATAACACATTTAAAAATATTAATGGAACATACAAGAGCTTTGGGATACCATGGAAAGACTAAACCTATGAATTATGGACATAGAAGAAGGAACAAAAGAAAAGAATCACAGACCCAAGGCACAGACAAAATTTTCAATAAAATCATAGAAAAAGTTCCAAACTTAAGAAAAGAGATGATTATCTAGGTATAAGAGATATACAAAACAGCAAAACTATATGGACAAAAAATAAATTCCCCATACCATATTATAGTCAAAACACTGAAAAAATAAACAGAACAAAGAACATATATTATAAGTTGCAAGAGACAAGAGCACGATCACATACAAAAGTAGTCCCATGAAAATAACAACTGATTTTTTTCAATGAAAACTATAAAAGCCTTAAAGAAATGCTCAACGTCCTTAGCCATCAGAGAGATGCAAATCAAAACGACTCTGAGATTTCACCTTACACCCTCCAGAATAGCTAAGATCAAAAACTCTAGTGACAACGCATGTTGGAGAGGCTGTGGAGAAAGAGGAACCCTCCTCCATTGCTGGTGGGAATGCAAACTTGTACAACCACTCTGGAAATCAAT
>JAQQSO010007510.1:0-10564 GCA_028658305.1 Pachyuromys duprasi | reverse complement strand
CTACACACCTAGAGAGGATATACAGGAAGGAGGACCCAGGTTGGTATGATCAATGATTTTTGAATGAACAAATGGGATGGACATTGAGTGGAGTAGAAAACAAGCAATAGGACAGGAACATGCCAAAGAGGTCCTCTGGGGAGGTCAATGTAGCGATGTATCAGAGCAGATATTAAGACTCGAGATCAAGCCTCTGGCAGAGGGTGAGAAGTAATGATAGATCTGGGGGAGGTTGGTGAGACTTGGGGAGAACAAGAGCTCCACAAAGACCAAACTGAGCAGGGCACAGGAGTCTTGTATGAGACGGTTTCTACAATCAAGGACCATGTGTGGATGTGGCCTGGAACCCCCGCACAGATGGGGCCCATGATAGCTCAGTATAGGACTGAAGACCCTCGTGAGGGAAACAGGGTCTGTTTCAGTCAAGATCTTGATGGCTGACTCTTTGACCCTCCCCCATACATGCTGGGGAGTGACAGACTGGCTAGATCACAGGGGAGGACATTGCAGCCAGCTGTGAGGAGACAGGATAAGCTGGGATTGGATAGAAGGGGAGGAGGTCCTCCCCTGTTGGTGGACTTGGAGGGGGCGGGGACGAGGAAGATGAGGGAGGGAGTGGGAGGGTAGGAGGGAATGAGAGAGGGGGCTACGCCTGGGATTCAAAGTACCTAACCTGTGATTGATATAAAAATAAATAAATAAAAAAATAAAAAAAATAAAAGATTCCACCCAGCAGAGGATCAAAGCAGATGCAGAGACTCATGGTCAAACTATGGACAAAGTGCAGGGAGTTCTGGGAAAAGGGGGTATAGAGAATAATTAGGAATGAACAGGAGACCCACAAGGACACCAACAAAGCCAAAAATTCTGGACCCAAGGGGTCTGATGAGACTTGATGCATCAACCAAAGACCATGCATAGAACAGACCTGCTCAGATGTAGCCCATAGATACCTTAGTCTGCATATGGAGACAGTGTCCTAGTAAGGAGAACAGGGAAAGTCTTTGGCATGAACTCAAAAGAGCTAGAGGACACTTCATACTCATAGATTATGAATATCTAAGCCTCAAATGCAAAAAAAGCCAGATTTGTAAAGGAAACATTACAAATATGCTAAAATCACACCATTAAATAGTGGGAGACTTCAATACTCCCTTCTCACCAATGAACAATTTATCGAGACAGAAACTAAAATGAGAAATAATGGAACTAACAGATATTTAGAGAACATTACACCCAAAGCATACAAAATGATAGAGGCAGCCCCTGTATTAGAATACAGAAAAATACACCTTTTTCTCAGCACCTTACAGTATGTTGTGCACTTATTTTTTTATTGAATTCCAGCAAGTCTTTAATTCATTTCTTTATTTCTTCCTTGAGCCAGAGGTTATTGAAGAGAATCTTGTTCAGTTTCCTTGAGTTTGTAGGCTTTCTGTGTTTTCTTTTGTAGTTGAAATCCAGCTTTAATTCATGAAACTATTATAAGACAAAGGAGGTTATTTAACTGTATTATTTTGTATCTGTTAGGAGTTTCTTTGTGACCAAATATATGGTCAGATATGGCCAATTGGGAGATCAGTCTCCATGTGGATCTCGGAAGGGATCCTCTCCGAAGCGGTTGCCTCTATCATGAACTCAGTTGGCTGCTCTTTGATCACTTGCCCCTGGTGATGCGGCGTTGTCAGACCACAGTAGAAGAGCATCCAGGCAGTCCTGATGAAAATTAACAAGTTATGGGCAAGTGGTAATGGTGGAGAACTTCCCCTTTCAGTGGATAAGGGCAAGGGAATGGGGGAAGAGGGAAGGAATTAAGGGAGAGGGCTTCAATTAGGATTTATAATGAAAGACTTGTGAAAAAATAAAATTAAAAATAAAAAGAAAGTAGGGAGATCTCATACTTGCTACTAATAGTAGACCTGAAAGCTTTAGAACAAATAGAAGCAAATACACCCAGGAGGAGTAGAAGGCAGGAAATAATCAAACATAGGGTTGAAATCAATAAAAATAGAAACAGGGAGAAAAATACAAAGAATCAACCAAACAACAAGTTGGTTCTTTGAGAAAATCCAAAACAGAGACAAACACTTAGCAAACCAGGTAGAGCATATCCAAATTAACAAAATCAGAAAAGAAAAGGGAGAACATAACAACAGACACTGAGGAAATCCAAAGAATCATTATCTTGGGATTCCCTAGTAAAGGGAACAAGGACTGTCCTTAACATGAACTCAGTGGTTGGCTCTTTGATCACCTCCCTCTTATGGAGGAGAAGCCTTACCAGGCCACAGACGAAGACAATTCAGCCATTCCTGATGAGACCTGATAGGCTAGGATCAGAGGGAAGTGGAGGAGGACCTCCCCTATCAATGGACTTGGGAAGGGGCATGGGAGGAGATGAGGGAGGGAGAGTGGGATTGGGAGGGGGTTACAGCTGGGATATAAAGTGAATAAACAGTAATTTATAAAAAACAAATTTTTTAAAACCTATACACCACAAAGTTGGAAAATCTAAATGAAACGGATGATTTTCTTGATATATACCACTTATCAAAGCTGAATCAAGATCATGCAAACAACATATATAAACCTATAACCCCTAAGGAAATAGAAGCCATCATTAAAAGGCTACAAAACAATAAAGGCCAGTGCTAAATGTTTCTTTTTCTTTTGTGTGTGTGTGTGTGTGTGTGTGCGCGCGCGCAGAATTGTACCAAATCTACAAAGAAGAGCTAATGTTACTACTCCTTAAATTATTCCACAAAGTAGAAAAAGAAAGAACTCTGCCCAATTTCTTTTATGAACCATATTCACCCTGATACCTAAGCTGCACAAAGACTCAAATAAGAAAGAAAATTTCAGACCATCCTCCTTTATAAACATCGATGCAAAAATGCTTAATAAAATACTTGTACACAGCTCTCTCATCTGTCTCAGAAAGATACCAAAAGGAAAGAAGAGCAAAGGGAAGAAGGTGGCCCCAGCCTCCCGCCATCATGAAGAAACAGGAGGCCAAAAAGATGGTCAGTTCTTTATTTGAGAAAAGGCCTAAGAACTTCGACATTGGGCAGGATATCCAGCCCCAAAGAGATCTTACGTGCTTGGTAAAATGGCCCCTTATATTAGGCAGTAGCATCAAAGGTCAAAGGGCCATTCTCTAAAAGTGGCTCAAGGTACCTCTTACCATTAACCAGTTCACCCAGGCCCTGGACTGGCAAAGAGCTACCCAGCTGCTTAACCTTGCCCACAAGTGTAGGCCAGAGACAAAGCAGGAGAAAAAGCAGAGGCTAGTGGCCCATGTTGAGGAGAAAGCTGCTGGGAAAGGAGACATCCCAAATAAAAGACCACCTGTCCTTTGATCAGGGGCAAATAGAGTCACCATCTTGGTGGAAAGGAAAGAGGCCCATCTGCTGGTGAATACCCATGATATAGACCCCATTGAGCTGATGGTTTTCCTACCTGTCCTGTGTTGAAAGATGGGGTCCCCTACTGCATCATCAAGGGAAAGGCCAAGCTGGGGCTGCTGGTCCACAGGACTTGCAAGAAGACTTGCACCACGGTTATTTTCACACAGGTTAACTCAGAAGATAAAGGTGCTCTGGCTAAGCTGGTGGAGGCTATTAAGAACAAGTACAACAACAGATATGATGAGATGTGCTGTCACTGGGGAGGCCATGTTCTGAATTCTAAATCTTTGGCTCCCATTGCCAAGCTGGAAAAGGCAAAGACTAAAGAACTTGCCACTAAACTGGGCTATGTGTACTGCTAAGTTTTCTGTACATAAATATAATTACAAAAAATCACTTGCAAACAGAATCCAACCAAAAACATCACTCGTTATGATCAAGAAGGCTTTATCCCAGGGATTCATGGACACTGACTATTCAACATAAGAAAATTCAACTATGTAATCCATTATATAAACAAACTGAAAGGTTTTTAAAAAGCCATATTACCATCTTATTAGATCCTGAAAAAAGTTTTTGACAAAATCTAACACCCCTTCATGATAAAATATTGGAGAGATCAGGGATACGAGGCATATACCTAAACACAATAATGGCAATATCCAGCATGCCTATAGCCAACACCAAAACAAAACAAACAAAACAAATTTAAAAAACTGGAGAGAAAAACACACAATTTTATTAAAATCACAGACAAAAAATATATTGATATAGTACTTAAAGCTTTAGTTAGATGAATAAAACAACTAAAGGAAATCAAGGAAATAAAAATTGAAAAATATCACTATTCCCAGATGATATAATAGTATACACAAGTGACCCGCAAAATTCTACCAGGATATTCCTACAGCTGATAAATACCTTCAACATAATGGCTTGATAGAAAATTAACTTATAATCAGTAGCCCTTCTGTATACAAATGATATAAAACATCTTGGTGTAACTGTTACCAAGAAAGTAAAAGACCTATACGACAAGAACATGAAGTCTTTAAAGACAAAAATTAAGGAAGATATCAGAAGATGGAAAGATCTCCCATGTTCATGGATCAGTAGTTTTAACGTGTAAAAATAGCCATCTTACCAAAAGCAATCTACAGATTCAATGCAATTCCCATAAAAATGCCAACACAAATCTTTATAGACTTTAAAAGAACAATACTAAACTCAATATAGAAAAACAGAACACCCATTAGTGCTAAAAAAACAATCTTGTTCAATTAAGGAACTTCTAGAGGTATCACCAACCCTGATTTCAAGCAGTGCTACAGAGCATAGTCATAAGAGTTGCATGGTACTGGATTCTTCCAGAAGAACAAACAAGTTGATCGATGTAATCAACACCAGAGAATTAAATCCACACACCTATGGACAATTAATTTTTGACAAAGAGAGGAGAGGATCCAAGATGGTGGCCCCTGGAGGACACTGTGACTGAGGAGTAGGACAGCAGTGTTGGTGCAGCAACCAGGAGACTGAAATCTGGGACCTAAAACACCAGTGTTTGTGATTGCCAGGTAAGCAGAATTCCTACGGTGAGGAAATCAAGTGGGAAAGTCCTAGGGACACCCAGTTATTCACTGGAAAAACTGGGTGACCAGCTGCGCACAGCCCTGATCTGAAAGCACAGCTTCCTTCAGTGCTGCCCTGCCTCCCGGCCAGGCTGAGGCACCCCAGATACCATTCCACTCCAGGTGCATTGGCGGCATATGTCTGTTAGCCCTGATCTGACCATGCAGCCTCCCACCACCCCGCCAGCAGCCATCTCTGACTGGGACACAGAGTTTCTGGTCCAGACTGAGGCACCTCAGATACCATTCCAGACCAGGGAGAAATGGCAGGCACATATCTGCTACCTCTGATCTGAATGTGCAGCCTCTCATGGCCCCGCCAGCTGCCATCTTGGACTGGGATATATAGTATCTGGTCCAGACTAAGGTGTCCCCAGATACTATCCTAGACTGGGGTGCATGCCCCTAGCTCAGAAGGAGGCACCAAGTCCCCAGACCAGAGGGAAGTCCTTAGCAGCAAGCCCAGGTGGAGAACGTGGAGACCCCAGACCAGAGCAGCGTCCCCAGCCTCCATCTCAAACCTAGACACTTAGCCTCTGGCAAAGAGTGAGGTGCCAAGCCTCCAGACCAGAGTGGTGACCAGCCTGCAGTGCTCACAGCTTATAGCACAGAGCACAGAGCTGGGCACACAGAGCTCACAACAGAGTACATGTCACGCCCGCAGTACCACCCACTGACCTCAGAGACCAGCCTGTAGAACCCGCCACGAAGTGAAGAACACCGGAAATTCAGTAAATCTGCACAGGCTCTTACCCATAGTCTGCGCTTGCTAAACACGCTAGCACCCTCATCCCCTCCTGTGATTGCTCCCAAACCACATAGCTCAACCATATACACTCCCCTAGCACTCCCTTCAAGACACCTTCCCAGTGAAAGCACGCCCTCCTGTGCATGCGCACAAACACACACACTAACTCCCCCTCCCCCAAAATGAAACTGCACCAGTGGCCTTTCCTCCCACAGGGACAACTGAGGCAAAAACACACATTATCAAAACACTGGAACTCCCTGATCTTCTAGGAAAATACTCCAGACACCAGAGACTGACTATTCCAATCTGAAGTTCAGCTTCAAGGAACAAACAGCTCCTCGATTATATATAAACAAATGGACAGATGTCGACATAAGAACACACCCAACAAAAATCAGGACACCATGGCACCACAAGAAACACCCAAAAGCCATGGAGATTTTAATTCAGTGGAGACACAGGAAAATAATATTAAAGTTCTGTTTATGCAGTTACTAGAGGAAGAAAAAGAGGAAATGAACAAGGCCCTCAAAGAAATACAGAAGAATATGACTGCCCACGTAGAGGAACAATTAAAGACATACAGAGAGGAAACAAACAAAAAAATAGGAGCTACATTCAATCACATGAAGGAAATGGTACAAAGCATGAAAACAGAATTAAAATCTATAAAGAAAACACAAACAGAGAATAACCTGGAACTGGAGAACTTAGAGAAAAGATCAGAAACAACAAAGTTAAGCATCACCAATAGAATACAAGAGATGGAAGAGAGAATCTTGGGAGCTAAAGATACACTTGCTGAAATTAATTCCTCACTCAAAGAAAAAAATAAAATCGGAAAAGTCCCAAACAAAAAACATCCAAGAAATCAAGGATGCCATGAAAAGAAGAAACCTAAGAATAAGAGGAATGGATGAAAAAGAAAACTCCAAGGACCGAAAAATATTTTTAAGAAAATAAAAGAAGAAAATTTTCCCAACTTAAAGAAAGAAATGTCCATAAACATACAAGAAGCCTACAGAATACCAAATAGACTAGAACAGAAAAGAGATACCCACAGCACATCATAGTCAAAACACTAAACCTACAAAACAAAGAAAAAATATGAAAGGCAAGAAGGGAAAAGGGTCAAGTAACATGTGAAGGTAGACCGAACAGAATCACACCAGAATTCTCATCAGAAGCTATGAAAGCCATAAGGGCCCAGGCAGAGGTCATGGAATCTTGACGGGACCACAGATGCCAACCCAGACTACCATACCCAGCAAAGCTTTCAATCAACATGGATGGAGAAAACAAAATATTCCATGACAAAACAAAATTTAAGCAATATCTACACAGCAACCCAGCCCTATAGAAGATACTAGAAGGAAAACTCCAATCCAATGAAAACAACTACACAAAAGAAAATATAGAATTCAGATAACTTGCCAACAAAGAGGAAAAAAAAGCAATGAATCAGAGTAAGACCACCAACTCCACAATAAAAGGAAGTAACAGTCATTGGTCACCATTATCTATCAACATCTATGGACTCAACTCTACAATAAAAAGACACAGACTAACAGAATGGTTGCAGAAACAGGATCCAACATTCTGCTGCATCCAAGAAACACACCTATGCAACAAAGATAAATACTACCTCAAAGTAAAGGGCTGGAAAAATGTGTTTCAGGCAAATGGACCCAGAAAACAAGCTGGGGTAACTATCCTAGTATCTAATAAAATAGACTTTCAACCAAAACTAATCAAGAAAAATGAAGAGGGGCACTTCCTTCTCATCAAAGGAAAATTCCAACAGGAGGACATCAGAATTTTGAACATCTATGTCCCAAATACAAGACCACCCACATTTTTAATAGAAACATTATTAAAGCTGAAATCAAGCATTGATCCAAACACCCTAATAGTGGGAGACTTCAATACTCCACTCTCACCAAGGGACAGATCATCCCATCAGAAGCAAAACAGAGAAACAAGAGCACTTACAGAGGCCCTAATTCAAATGGACCTAATAGATGTCTATAGAACTTTTCACCCCTAGATCAAAAGAGTGTACCATATTTTCAACACCTCATGGAACCTTCTCCAAAATAGACCATATAGTTGGTCACAAAGCAAGTCTTAGCAAATACAAGAAAATTGAAATAATCCCTTGTATCCTATCTGACTATCATGGTATAAAGCTGAACCTCAACAATAGAAACAGCAAAAAGGGTGCACACACATAGAATCTGAGCAACTTGCTGCTCAAGGACAGGTTGGTTAGGGAAGAAATTAAGAAAGAAATTAAAGATTTCCTAGAATTCAATGAAAACGAAAGCATAACATACCGAAACTTATGGGACACAATGAAGGCAGTGCTAAGAGGAACGTTCAAATCACTAAGAGCCTTCAAGAAGAAACTTGAAAAATCTCATACAAGCAACTTAATGGCCCAACTGAAAGCCCTAGAAAAAAAAAAAGAAGCAGATATACCGAAGAGGAGCAGACGGCTGGAAATAATCAAACTCAGGGCTGAAATCAATCAATTAGAACCGAATAAAACTATTCAAAGAATCAATGAAACCAAGAGCTGGTTCTTTGAGAAAATTAACAAGATAGGCAAGCCCCTAGCCAAACTAACCAAAACGTAGAAAAAAACTATCCAAATCAGCAAAATCAGATATGAAAAGGGGGGCATAACTACAGACACTAAGGAAATTCAAACAATCATTGTCTTCCTACCAAAGGCTATATGCCACAAAATTTGAAAACCTAAACTAAGTAGAGATTAGGTGGAAAGATTGAATAGACCTATATACCCCAAGGAAATAGAAGCAGTCATCAACAGTCTCCCTTCCAAAAAAAGCCCTGGGCCAGATGGATTCAGTGAAGAATTCTACCAGACCTTCAAAGAAGTCCTAACTCCAATTCTCTCTAAAATATTCCACAAAATAAAAATAGAAGGAAAATTAACGAACTCTTTCTATGAAGCCACAGTCACCTTGATACCTAAACAACACAAAGATACAACAAAAAAAGAGAACTTCAGACCTATCTCTCTTATGAACATTGACACAATAATACTCAATAAAATACTTGCAAACTGAATCTGAGAACACATAAAAAATATCATCCACCCTGACCAAGTAGGCTTTATCCTAGGCATACAAGGGTGGTTCAATATACAGAAATCAGTCGATTTGATCCACCATTTGAACAAACTGAAGAAGCAAAACCACCTGATCATCTCCCTAGATGCCAAAAACGCATTCGACAAAATCCAACATCCATTCAAGTTTAAAGTCTTGGAGAGATCAGGGATACAAGGCACATACCTAAACATAGTGAAGACAATATAGAGCAAGCCTATAGTTAACCTCAAACTCAATGGAGAGAAACTTAAATCAATCCTACTGAAATCAGGGACTAGGCAAGGCTGCCCATTGTCTCCATATCTCTTCAACATAGTACTTGAAGTCCTATCTAGAAAAATAAGATAACTAAAGGAGATCAAAGGGATACAAATTGGAAAGGAAGAAGTCAAAGTATCACTATTTGCAGACGATATGATAATATACATGAGTGACCCCAAAAATTCAACCAGAGAACTCCTTCAACTGATAAACACCTTCAGTGGCTGGATACAAAATCAACTCAAAAATATCAGAAGCCCACCTGTACACCAAAGACAAAAGGGCAGAGAAAGAAATCAGAAAAAACAACACCCTTTACAACAGCCACTAATAACATAAAGTACCTTGGGATTACTCTAACCAAGCAAGTGAAAGACCCGTTTGAAAAAAACTTCAAATCTCTGAAGAAAGAAATTGAAGAAGATATGAGAAGATGGAAAGACCTCCCATGCTCGTGGATTGATAGGATTAACGTAGTGAAAATCGCCATTCTGCCAAAAGCAATCCACAGATTCAATGCAATTCCCATTAAAATACCAACACAATCTTTTACAGACCTTCAAAGAAAAATTCTCAACTTCATAGGGAGAAACAAAAAACCCAGAATCTTCAAAACGATCCTATACAACAACCGATCATCTGGAGGTATCTCCATCCCTGACCTCAAACTCTACTGCATAGCAATAGTAATAAAAACTGAATGGTATTGGCATAGAAACAAAAAGGAGGATCAATGGAACCAAATAGAAGACCCAGAAATAAACCCACACACCTATGAATACCTGATTTTTGACAAAGAAGCCAAATCCATTCAATGGAAAAAGAGAGCATCTTCAACAAATGGTGCTGGTCCAACTGGATTTCTATATGCATAAAAATGAAAATAGATCCATACTTATCACCTTGCACAAAGCTAAAGTCCAAGTGGATCAAGGACCTCAACATAAAACCAGTCACACTAAACCAGTTAGAAAAAAAATTGGGGAAGACCCTAGAACTCATTGGCACAGGAGACTACTTCCTGACCAGAAAAACAACAGCAAACGTCTAAGAGCAATAATCAATAAATCTGACCTCATGAAACTGAAAAGCTTCTGTAAAGCAAAAGACACTGTCATTAACATAAAACGACATCCTACAGACTGGGAAAGGATTCTTCACCAACCCTATATGACAGAGGGCTAATATCCAAGAGGGCTAATATCCAGTATATATAAAGAACTCAAGAAGTTAAAAAGCAAGAAACCAAGTAATCCAATTAAAAAATGGGGTATGGAGCTCAAAAGAGAACTGACTGTAGAGGATTATAGAATGGCAGAAAAACACTTAAAGAAATGCTCAACGTCCTTAGCCATCAGGGAGATGGCTTATCAA
>JAQQSO010007509.1:0-10564 GCA_028658305.1 Pachyuromys duprasi | reverse complement strand
CAAGGAGCTGTTTGTGCTTCAAGGCTGAACTTCATACTGGAACTGTCAATCTCTTGTGTCAGGAGTATTCTTCAAGACGATCAGGGAGTTCTAGTAGTTTGATAGTGTGCGTTGTTGCCTCAGTTGAACTCTGTTGTGGGATCTGTGTGCCTGGCTTCGTGCTCTGTGCTAGAGGCTGTGAGCACCACAGGCTGGTCTCCCCTCTGGTCTGGAGGTTTGGCTCTTCAATCTTTGCCAGAGGCTTTGTGTTCCCCTTTGATATGACCGCTCGGGGTGCTGCTCTGGTCAGGAGGCTCTGAGCTCTGCCCTGAGCTTGCTGCTAAAGGCTCTCTTCTGGACTGGAACCTTGGCGCCTCCTTCTTGGTCAGGGGCTGTGTATCAAGGTCTGAGATGGTATTTGGGGCACCTCGGTCTGGACCTGATACTATGGGTCCCAATCCGGGGTGGTGATGTTTAATTTCTTTATGACTATAAAATCAAAAGTTAAGACTTGCAACAGAAGTTTTAAAATGTGAACATTGACATAGATGCCAACACATTATTTGCTCCAAAGTCTATGAATTGCAATTGTTTTGAATGGATATGTTAAGTTATGTTTTTCAGGATGCTGAGAATTGTTGTACTTGGAAGGAACTGTTAAAATATTTAAAAATGTTTCTGGAGTACAAATTTCACGCATCCTCAGAGGTAAAAGTGTTTGAAGACAGTGCTGCTGCACATCAGGCTCGACATTTGGTAACTAATGCAAAATGCAGCTCTCATACCTACATATTGTCACTACTCAGCTTCTGGCTTACTGTTGTAGGGGTGATGTGTTTCCAACAACCAAGTAAATCTTTGTATGATTTATGCCTGTAACTCAGAAAACACATTCACAGGAATTATTTCACACCTGGGTCTTTCCAAGCACCACTGTCCAGCTCTCCTTCTGAAGTGTTTTTCTGAAGTGTTTGTTTCTGTGGAAGATGCTGCTTTGTGGGAAACTGGGACATTTGGAAGTATTTACTCACCATCTCTACTGTGCTGGTTGTTTTCTTCTGAGACTTAGAAGAAAAACATTCCTCTATTCTTCAGCAGGAAGAATAGTTGCTGGTTTTTAAGTGGGTGGTTTAGACAGAGAGCCCTGCTCTAGGGAGAGCAGAAAGTATGATCGCCACAGTAGAGTCATCTGAAGTGTCCAGCCCAGCCATACTGCATTCCCACTAAGACCATTTTATACACCCAGTATTTTCTCAATTCTGAGCTGTTTGTATAATGGTACTTTGTTGGAAACCCCACCCCCAAGCTCACCCAGCAGCAGCGGCCACATTATCAACAGTTACCAAAATGCTACACACTTCCACTGTTCGTGTTCTCACTATGCACAAAAGCTATACCCCCTTCACAAAAGGGGATGGGCCTTCCATCCTCACGCAGAGGCAGCCTCTGCTACCCCACCCCTCAAACCTCTCACATCAGGCCTGTTGCATGGGGTGAATTTTGGCATTCCTTCGCTCCAATCCACCAAGCAACCCTTCATTTTGCCTCAAAACCCTAACATATTTGCTGTAAATAGATGACATCAGGAGGCTGTACAAAGGTCCATTCTTTCGGAAAAGAGAGAACACAAGAAAGCCGTGGGAGAGGTGGTGGGTTTGCTTATGTGTACCTAAAGCTCCCAGTGTTGCCTAGTTGGGGTTCTGGTGCTGCTGGGCTTCGCATCCCTGTCTGCTTTTCCCCCTCCTTAGGTGTGATTTACTCTGTGGCTAAAACGGAAAGAGCACCTGGGTGCGCCTCACTTGACTCTGCCCTTCTTGCCTACCCTTGTCGAGCTCTACCTTCCCCAAGCGCACAGACGCAATCAATCCTGGTATGTCCTTAACGGGCCTTTTGGCTTTTCACGTTATATCCTACAATTGTTGCCACTTCATTGCATTGTTCCTTATCTAGTTCAAAAGCAGGGACACAGGAGTGTGTATCTTGGGCTTTGCTGGCCTTCTTGTCGTCTTCTCCTACTGCTTGCATTGCTCTGTGTTTTCCCTCCCAGCTCCTTTGCATACTGTTATTGTGTGTAGCAGTGTGTACACCACAATATCCTTGTGTATACTGTTAACACCTGCTTCTTTTCTGGGCTAAACTCTGCCTCCTGACCTAGTTTTGTTTATTTTTCTTGGTACTGAAAGCCCCTAACATGGTACTCCACAAAGAGCTCACCCCAACTTGTTAAATGAGCGAATTATAAACCAATGACCTGTTGCTTAAGAAAAGATCATGCTCCTAATTTACATAGAAATGAGAAAATAGTGAGTTTGAACTCTACTAAAAAAAAAAAAAACCTAAACTAAAAAAAAAAAACTAAACTAACAAATGTGCAATTAGATTTAGTAGTGCTGCCCGTAGCTGCTGTAGTTTTGAATAAGCTTAGATATAACCTGCAGCTTCTTCAAAGAGTAAGAGTTGGAATTGAACTAGGAAGCTTCTGTTAACTTGGAAAATGTCATGGTTTGTTTTTTCTTAACTAAAAAAAATCATAATTTCATTAAAATTTTAACTGTCACCTTAGTGTATTATCAGTGCAGCCTTCCAGACCATAACACTTGCCATATGCTATTATTTCACGTGAGAGCACAGAGACCAAGGCTGGAGAGATGCCTCAATGGTAAGAGCAGTGGCGCTTCCAAAGGACCTGTTCGGTTCTCAACACCGGTGTGACAACCCAGTCCAGGAAATCTAAAACCCTCCATGGGTATCAGTGCACAGACCTACCAACAGGCAAAACACCCACCCATACCTATAAAAGAAAAAAAAATTAAATTAAGGAAATAGAGACAAAAGGCCTTAAATTTGAAGGTAGTCAGATTGTCACATTGCTTGTCAACAATAACAATATGCCTGGACAGGCTGAAGTGGCACACGCCTTTAACCCCAGCACTCAGGGAAGCAGAGGAAGGTGGATCTCCGTGAGTTCAAGGCCAGCCTGGTCTACAAAGCAAGTCCAGGACAGACAAGGCTACACAGAGAAACCCTGTCTCAGAAAACAAAACCCAAACCCAAAACCAAAACCAAACCAAACCAAACAAACAAATAAACAAAACTATTAAGCCTGATTTTGACAAGCATTTAAAGGATAAAATGAATTTAATATCTGATGTGAAAGTTTTTAATAAAGAACTGCTGGATGATGTTGAAAAGCTATATAGTTGTGACTATTGTTTTGAGAGAAAGTAATAGAAAACACTGAATTAAGAAAGAAAAAGGTACTCTGAATTTTGTTCTCCATTTTAAATCAATTTCTATGTAAGACAAGAGTTGGTTTGCAGCTAGGCGCTGGTCTCTGTGAAGGGCTGTGCTCTCCAGCTGTGTTTCACCGTGAGTCTCTGAGACCCACTGCTGAGGGGCTCTCAGGCTGGTGCTTGCTGAGGTTGCAATGTGGCTTCTCACACAGTGCAGTGTTAGACTCTGGAACAGTCACTGCTCAGGCCGCAACACCCATTTCAGTGCTTCAGTCATTTACCTTCTTCTCCTAATTGGCTGTTGTTACTGCAATTTGAGAATTTTGTAGATTAGCTGTTAGGGCTCAGTGTGTAGCCTCTATTTCACCAGAACAGATTCTCATGACTGTCTCTCACTTTTCTACACCCACAGAAGTCTGCTTCCACATTTCTACATCTGAGATAATCTCCCACTGCCTCTAATAAAAACTGTTAGAATCCAAGCTTCTGCGTAGGCCATGAGACTTTGCATCAGCTCTCTCTTTTCACCTGTATCATTGAGACATCATCTGGGCATCCCTAACTAAGACTTCCTCGTGTTGGGATCTCTCACCTAGAAAGTGAATTTATGTGAAGGGAGGTATGGGGTAGCCACGCTTCCTGCTTTCCACCCCCTTCCCTGCCTCCTGCCATGGAATCAGGTAGTCTGACTGTAGGCTCATGCTATGAAACCATCCCAGTCCTCAGAAAGCTGTGGTGTGTGTGTGAGGACTTCTGCCATGGACCTGAGTCCCTGCCATGTGGTCTTTATCTGGCACTACAGCCTGAACTCTCCTCACAGCCCCCACCATGTCCTTGTCTGTCTATCTTTGACATGAAGAGCTCTTCTAATAAATCCTTCTTTCACTGATCTTTATTAGTGTCCTTCTTGAAACCCACATTTAAGATTTTTCAGCTTTAATTAGATGGTGGCAATGGCTGGAGTGTCATAAAGATTTCTGGCTGGGATGGACGGAGGGGCTACCGACTGCTTGATCACCACTCTTCTTTACTTCTTGTGGGCTTTCCATCCGGGCAGCTAAGGCTGTCTCAGCACATGGCTATCTTGCTGGGGTTGGAAGGACAAGTATTATGGTTTGGATGTGAAATGTGGCCCTCTCTGTTTGAACAACTTAATGATGACTGGCAAGAATGGCTTTCAGCTAAGGAGTTCCCAGCTGGTGTGCTGTCTGTGCAGGTTATGGGACTTTTGGAACTGTAAACTGACTAGCAGAAGTAGGTCACTAGAGGTTGGTTGTGAAGATGATATCTGCTTCTGGATTGAGTCCCAGCTTTCTGCTCCCTGACCTTCCAGTTTGTGAGAGGCTGTGCTGCTGCAGGCAGAGCCGTCCAGTTGACATAATGGATGCTGTGCCCTTAACCTCCGAGTCAATATAAACGTTTTTCCTGCCGGCGTTGTGTATGAGAGGAGGAAAGTCACGAATTCCTGGGAGCTGGACCAGCAATCCTTCTGCTGTAACCTCCTGGTGGAGAACATCACGGTGCTCACTCGGGTTCTTGGGGTCGCACACAAGTCTCCTGTCTTGTTGGCTAGAATGTGGATGAAGGTGTGGTTTTCCTTTTTATACAATGTATGCTAATGACTCCTTAGCTAAAAGCCAATCTTGCCAGCCATCATTAACTTCTAATGGAATAAATAGTGATGTCATAAAAATCAGTTCTTAAGATACATACTTATCAGGGGAGACCTGATAAGCTAGAGTTAGATGGAAGGGGAGGAGGTCCTCCCCTATCAGTGGACTTGGAAAGGTGCAGGGAGGAGATGAGGGAGGGAAGGGGTAGAAAGGGAGGGAATGTGGGAGGGGGCTACAGCTGGGATACAAAGTACATAACCTGTGATTAATAAAAAATAAAAATGAAAAAAATAAAATTAAAGAAAGATACATACTTATAAAATCAAGAAATGCCAAATTTGAAATGCTTTTCTGCAAATCATGTCTACTCCTTTCTGATTTTTGCAACCATTTAAAATTGTTCCTTCAAAAGGTAAGAAAAGAGAAGCTAGAAAAATTAGAGTTTATTTCCTCTCTATTTTTTACATTAAATATTGAACCCAGCCACCTTAGCTGGTGAGCAGGTGTAGCATACATATAGCCTCACAGCATAGTGATAGATGGTCTGGAGTTTATTATATAGACCAGGCTGTCCTAGAGTTCATTACATAGATGAGGCTGTTCTGGAGCCCACAATGTAGATCAGGCTGTTCTGGAGCAGCTCACTATGTAGAGCAGACTGTCCTGGAACACACAGAGTTCTGCGTGGCCTTTCCTTCCATATATCCATAAAGGGCACACACGACTATGCTTGACTGTAGCTAATATTTTTGACAATTCCTTTTCCTCATTACCTTTGTATTGTGTATGAGCAAATTATTTCAATATGCCCCAACTCTATTTCTTCTTTTGTCTCTAGGGGAAATAAACTTATCTATATGTTTTATCTTGCAATTACAAATACTTAAACAATTAAAGAAGGGATTTGCAAAACCCAGAGCAAAATTAATTTTGGCTTTAGAAAAACTGTTGAACTGAGATTGTCCTTTTCTAAACCCCCAAGGTAAAACTCGAGAAACCAATATTTGGCAAATATTTTTCCCGTTGGTATAGCCTGGATTCATAGCTGTACAAAAATCTCAGCTTTTCTGGGTGACAGGATTCATTGCCATAACAGCTAATGTTTGCCAAGCAAAGAGCTACATGCTCAACACCCTGATTAATCTGCATCACCGCAGTCCTCTCAACCCTTTTGTAAGATAAGGATTAATCACCTCCATTTCCTGTGAGAAGATGAGGTGCTGAGAGCTCATGTCATCTGTTCCTGTTCACCTAAGTGGTGACCTAGGACTTCCTGCTGACATGTGTCTGGTTTTTACTTCTCAGAAACAGTTAAAAAGATTCGTTTGTTTAACTTTATATCTAGAAGTGTTTTGTATACACGTATACATGCATTGTGTCCATGTCTGGTGACCACAAAGGCCAGAAGAAGGCACTGGATTTCCTGGAGCTGGAGTGACAGGTAGCTGTAAGCACACTCTGGGTGTTAGGAGTCAAACCCAGGTCCCCTCCAAGAGCCTCCTCTCCAGCCCCTGATTTTGACTTCTTGATCATCTTACCCCACATCCTCCATGTATGTATTCAGTGATCTCTTGAATTTTGACCTTTGCTCTTACAGGCTGGGCATAAACTCTGAGAGTGCAATATCAGAGCCACTTCCCAGATGTGGGTGTAAGAGACTTTGTACTCAAGAATGGGAAGGAAACAAAGTTTGAAACATGGTAATTTTACTGTTGTTATAGTAATGGGGAGTAATTTGTGAGAGTTACACAAACCTGTGCAGAAGATATTTTTTTACACATTGCTACTCTGTAAGCTTTAACATAACTTCACAATTTTGTAATGATAACCTATTATTTAAATAGCTTACATTCATAGCATGTCATTAATAAGGTATCCCTTACCACACAATTGTGGGTATTTTATTTGTATTTTTTTTTAGTAGCAATGTAAGTCTGATTTATACTTGTATCTTAAGGCAAAGTCCTCAAAGTCTCTGTGAGTGAAAAAATGCATTGTTAAGCATATTTTTGGAAGTTATGAAAATGATTAAAACTACAGTGAAGTACCGAGACTACATGTAATTGATTAATAATATATGAGAAGAATCTAAGTAGTATCAATTCAAAGCAACATATATATTATTGGAAGGAAGACATCCAATTATTGTCAAGATAGTTAATTAAGTTAAAAATACCCCAGTGGAGGTCTAATATGTTTCAGCTACTCTAATAGCATAGGATATGCTATTGAAATAAAATGGTGAATAAAACAAAGGAAGATACTTGTTCCTTAGCACTTACATTCTAGTGGAAGGTGTACTAAAAACCGAGTGTAATAGTGGAATGTAAAAAGAGAAATAGAGTTAAGTTCAGGAGAGACAAGGCCGTGTACATGCTTTCAGCTGGCCCACAGGCCGGAAAACAAAGCAGGTAAAAAGCTGAAATTGCTTTAAAAGTTGATCATATGGGGCTAAAGAGCCAGCTTAGCTCTTAAGAGAATTTGCTGATCTTCCAGAGAAGCTGAGTCTGGGTTCAAGCAGCAATGTCTCGTAGGACATAGCCATGCAAACCTACCACTTCAGGAGATTTGATATCCTCTTCTGGATCCCACAGGAACCTAAACTCATGTGTGCATGCTACTTTCCACACACACACAAACACATAACTACAGATGAAATGTCTCTTTAAAGACAGCTCTCTTCCCTAGGTTTCCCATCTCTAGGATTCCCTTAGTTTGTGTTTTCTTTGGTGCTTCTATTTCCATTTGCAGTTCTTGAACAAGTTTATTCATTTCCTTTATCTATTTGAACATATTTTCCTGTATTTCTTTAAGGGTTTTATTCATTTCCCTGTTAAGGGTGTGGCAAACCTCCAGGAAAGCAGGCAGAGTTGTGCTTGTCAAAATTCTTAAAAATATGTTTAAGGTATGTATAGATATAGATGACTACAGAATTCAGTCATGAAGAAAGTTCAGATTTTTGAATATTTTTATAAGTCCATATGATCTTATTTATGTATCTCTATTATTTGAAAGCAAATAGTATTATTATTCATAAAATTATTTAATTTTTTGTAGATTATTTTGCCTGCATGTATGTGCACATGTGCATACCTGGTGTCTGTGGAAGCTAAAAGAGGGCATCTGATCCCCTGGCACAGGCATTATCGATGGTTGTGAGCCACTGTGTATGTTCTAGTTATCAAACTAGTTATCAAGCAAGTGCTCTTAACTGCTGAGTCATCTTTTCAACCCCTAATAATAAAATATTAGTAAATAAAAAAAAAAGCAACGAGTATTAGGAAGGCAGACATCTGAAAATTAGGGAAGCAGTACCTGCCAGCAACCTAGTATCTTGGTACCTTGGTTTTGAACTTCTTACCTCACAATCCTATAGAATTCTGAGGAAGACATTTCTTATCATTTATATCACTCCATGTGTTTTTCTTGTGGCTGTAGTAATAGCAGTTATGGCGGTTTAAATTAGAAATTTCCCCCACAGGCTCTGGATTTGAATATTTGGTTTCCACCAGGGGCTGCTGTTTGGACGTTATGAACCCTTTAGAAGGCAGAGCCTTTCTGAGGAAAGTATGTCACTGGGGTGGGCTTGGGGATTTATAGTCTTACTATGTTGAGTATTTATAGCCTTGCTTCCTGTGTGACATGGCATGGTCTTGGAATTTTTGGAAAGTCCACATTTCCAGAATTTTAGTATTTTTCTTTCTTTCTTGAGCTTACCCAGGGATATCATTTTCTCTTTACTCAGGGTGCAATTCCCAGTTTGTGAGGTATAAAAGAGGTCAATGCTGATGGTTCTGGAGGTCCCTCCTGTTGGAAACAAATATTCTTGGTGATGTACAAAGAAACACAGAGACAAAGTGAATATAACTCAGAAAAATTTTTAAAAGAGTGTTGTGTTATAACTCAAATGGAGCTGGCAAGCACCTAGGCAGAAAGCTCACTGGGTTTTCATTCTCGAATAGGTAGTCACTGTGTCTTTGCCCAGCTCCTAGGGTTTGTCTTTTCATGATTGGTTAGTTTTAAAAAAAGAATCAGAACAAAGGAAAGGGAGGAAAAAGGGAAATGGCTGGTCACCAAGTTCCAGGAATACAGTGGGCCTTTGTGTAAACAAAAGTTCTAAATAGGTGACGAAAACAGGTCAGTTAAAAAAACTATAGTGTTGGTTGTGGTAGCACACACCTTTAATGGAGAGGCTGAAGCAGATGGATCGCTGCAAGTCCTACAAAGTAAGTCCAGGATAGCTAGGGTGACACAGAGAAACCCTGCCTCTAAATAAATAAATAAATTCAACAACAAGAAATAGCCAACCAACTAAACAAACAAACGTACAAACAACACAAAAACAAAAACAACACAACAACATACCTGGTGTAGCCCAGAACAGCAACATTCCTGCATGCAGCTGTTGGGTAGGAGAGAGGATTTGTTGGATATTTGTACCAATCTACTTTTCTCCCAGTAGAGGATTTTGGGAGATGACCCTTCCCCAGTAAGATGGGAGTCCCATTGCTTACAATGGTAACATCTCATTAACACAGGCAACTGGACTTCATTTTTTTCTGAATTTCCCCTCTTAGGAAGGAAGGAAGGAAGATAAGAAAAGAAATTTACTTAATTTAAAAGATGTATGTGTGCTTGAATGGCCATGGGGGTCAGAAGTCTGTGTTGGCCCCTGGAGCTGGAGGAACAGGCATTTGAGAATTGCCTAATGTGAGTGCTGAGATCTGAACTCCAGTCATCATGATGGAGCAACAAGTTCTCTTAACCATCTCTTAACCATGGTTCACTGTCCCATCTTTCTAGCCCCCTAACTCATGCTTTTTTGAGACATCTCCTAAATGAGCTACTGTACAAACTCATTGTCTTGGGTACAAAAAACATCTCTTCCAAGGGCAGGAATATTTGTTCCCTTGGTAGCATTTGCTCCCTTGCTATGACAGCTGGATTTGAATTTTAAAAAGTCAAATGTTTTCTCTAGTCTCTTCATTCTTATCCACACAAACAGAACCCAAGAGAAAAAAATGCTACAAGTTACAAGTTAAAGGAAATAAGAAAAGAGTCAAGACAAACCTTCCTCTTACCAAAGGTATCTGTGGATCAGGGCCACGGAAGTGAATAAATAAAAGCTATTCTTGGTGAGGGGCAGCTTTGTAATCACACCCACCTACCTGGAACTCTTCACTCTTGGCATAGCAACAAAGACGCTGAGGTTTTTAGGCATCTGTTATGACTTACCTCACAAAGGTGTTTTGTGGTTTATCTGCCTGTGCAAATAGGACAACAGCAGGTACCCAAAGGCATGAGATCAGCTCCCCGGCTTTTTCAGGGAATGTGGATGTGGGCATTCAAGCAGCCATCAAGATGTAAGGTGCCAGATTGAACCATCCAGGGAAGATTGATTTTATGACAGGTGGAACTTATGACTGGGAAATGTGCTTCACTGACCTACTTTTGATTAAGTTGAAGAGAAGTGCTAAGGATGTTTTCTTGTTGAATGATAAACAGTGAAGATACATGGAGGAACCAGCCATTTATGCGAGCAATTTATACCTCTGAGGCATTACAGCATGCCAAGGTCACTCACAACTACTTCACATAACTGTCTCAAGAGAGGGATAAAAAAAAACAGTATACAGTGTAATGAAGGGAAGGCAATATAGTCTAGAGAAGTAGGTTGTCCCTTTGAAAATGTTTCTTTTTATAATGCAAAAGAAGACTCCAGGCTCCAAGGACCAGAAA